>JABASD010000540.1:0-69247 GCA_019776165.1 Pogonognathellus flavescens
CACAGGTGCACTACTTCACATCATTTTTGCATCACATGAAGCGCCTCAGCTTCAAACTCACATCATTTTGACTTGCATCATGAGTTGATGCGATGCATACGCACTTCAGCATACGAAAGATTGAAGCTGAGTGAGTATTGAAGTCAGTCACATCACGAATCATGAGTTGATGCGATGCATACACACTTCAGCATACGAAAGGTTGAAGCTGAGTGAGTGTTAAAGTCAGTCACATCTCGAATCGTGAGTTGATGTGATGCATACCCACTTTAGCATACGAAAGTTTGAAGCTGAGTGAGTGTTAAAGTCAGTCACATTCACATTTTGAATCATGATTTGATGTGAATTGACGAGTCTGTCTTCTACAATGCCACTTCATGAAATGAAGCTTTAGTTTCAGATTCTTTCATCACCCCAACTTTAGGTAGTTTTCTAAGAAATAAACAATACAAGTACAATCCATAAACACTGTAAGGCTTACTCCACCTTCCTTCTAAATATACAATTTCCAAGAATTGTATGAATCAACTTACATATTTGTCTCTAATATATTGTACGCAACATAACATGTAAACAAGGATTTCAGTTCTGAAGTTCTTGGAATTGTATTTGTAGAATAAAGGGACTTGGCTGATATGTATATTAGTATACCTATTAGGATTATTTACATAGGATTACGATAAGCACAGCGCGGTATGAGAATGTGCTATGAAACCGAATTCAATGTACATGCCTTAAAATAAACAACTCAACAGCAACTTGTTTATTTGTAATTCATGTTTAATTTTTATAAGCTCTGCCAGCAACTTGTTTCGTAAATAGTATTTCGCTTTTTTTAAATTCAAAATGAGCCAAATTGATATTTCACAATCAAAACGTAGAAGATGTGATAGCGGTGTGATATCATCCACTACGACGAGCCCAGTTAAAAGTAAAAATAATGGAGTTGCAATAGAAGTTCCAAAAAAAGGTGCAGAAAAACTTACTATTCGCCCCTTTAAGTTATCAGTGGCCATCGACAAAGATTTTACTTATAAAGGTCATGTTAGTGGCAGTAACATTGTTGTGCTCACTTGCAACCATTGTAGTAAAGATTTACGAGGACGACACGGAGGAGTGAGCAATTTTACACGTCATTTAAAGGTTTGTGCTTCTGAATATCACTGATTTCATACTATTACATTGTTATATTTTATGTTAATTATTATTTTTGACCTTCCTAACTTAACTACCTAAATCTGTTTCTTTTTTAGCTTCAGCATAAGGAAGTTGAACCGCCCTCATTGAACTCGACAGGCGTTATTAGAACCCCTTTTGAAGCAGCTAAGAAACCTGTGGATGCGGAAGTGAAAATATGTAAATCATCCAAACTGCAGCAAAACTTTAATGAAGCGGTACTGGATTTAATTGCCATCGATGGACTTCCACTCAGTGTGACAGAAGGATTTGCGTTTAAAAAATTAATGTCACTTCTTCGACCAGAAATAAATGTTTTCAGCAGAACAACAGTGACTAGACATTTAGACGAAGTAGTAAATCAATTTATAACCCCCGAGCTAAATAAACTAATCCTTTCGGTGCCTGACAAATGTATGCATTCATCCATGGATCTTTGGAGCAGTCGTACATTAGAGTCGGTAATGGGAGTCAAAATGCAGTTTGTTGATCAAAATTGGGAACTAGTTGCTAAAACAATCGGATTTTCGTGCTTTGTGGGAAATCATACTGGAATCCAAATTCTGTCAAAGTTTGAAGATCTTCTAAAGAAACGTGGAATTTTGTCGTGTCAAATCGGAAAGGTTATGGCCGACAATGCATCGAACATGACAAAGGCCTTTAATATGGTTGAAATCTTTAGTGATAAGTGGAACGTTTCTGTTAACTGCGATGAAAATGCAGATTATTCATCTTCAGAATACGACGAAGATGATTTTTGTGATATTGAAGACGTCAGTGAAGATATTGACGAGGTTACCAAACTATGGGAACGACTAGGATGTCTGGCTCATCAAATGCAGTTGGCTATTAATAGTTCCATTAAAGCAGACTCCACATCGAAAGATTTTATTGCAGTGATATCAAACATTACTAACATGTTTAAACGATCTACCTTTTGGTGCGAAAAGTTAGTAGCTACTTGTGGAAAAAAACTTGTCCAGCCAGGGAAAACTCGTTGGAATTCCGTGATTGATGCGATTGAAAGGCTTTCTACAGTAAGTTGTACACTATACTTTAAATTTCGTCTCATGATGGAAATGTGATCCCGTTTTCCTCAATTTAAATTATAAAATTGACGTTATTTGCAGGAAGAAGTTTTTAATAGCGTAACAGATCTGGTTGAGCAACATGACGTCAAAGCTCGTGGTAAAGCCAAGAAGATTGATTTGCCTATATCATTTACTCTGGAAAATTTGCGGGAAATTCTCAAGATACTTAAACCTTTAGCTGTGGCTACCGACCGGCTTCAGAAAAATGGGACAACTTCTCCTGTTGTACTCTTGGTTTTAAAAACTGCTTATTCAGCTGTCGAGAAAATCAAACCACGGTTTTTTGGAAATTTAAAAAAGAATGTACTAAATCAAATGAAAAAAAGATTTCAGGAAGCAGTGCATAATCCTGTATACATAATATCTGCTCTTTTACATCCAAGGTGAACTAAAGATTTAGATCTTGATTTTTAATTACAATTACACTAGAGTTCGTTTCAATTTACTACGTCGGTGTTATACATTTATGTATTTTTCAAATTACTACAGGCTAAAGTTGCGAATTTTTCGTGCAAACTTGTCCGGGCTACAAATGATACCTGCGGGCGAGGCGCAAAAATTATTAGAAGACTTATGCTCTGATCCTGAAGCAGAGATCGTGGAAGCGCAACCACAAAATGAAGTAAATGACACAGGCCTAAAAGAAGAAGATGAAGACCCTCACAATATGTTTGAATTCTTGGACACAATTGCACCAGATGACATTGGGAATAAACTATCTGAGATAAATATATATTTTGGAGAACCTTGTGTAGAGATTGAGAATCCACTCTCATATTGGCGTGAAAATAATTTGCGGTTTCCAAAATTGTCATGGCTGGCAAGGCAATTTTTGGGGATACCAGCGACAACTGGGGATGTAGAACGTTTGTTTTCAGTGGCTGGTTCATTTCAACGAGCGAGAAGATCCAGAATCACCACCGAAAGACTTGAACAGCTTTTACTACTTCGTGAATCAAGACTACCAGTCTGCGTATATGCTGAATTTATTTAAAAGTTTACATGATTTTATTGTTGCTTTACTGTGTGAAACCAAAATCTGGTTTAGAACGTTTTTAATATTTTCGCAATTAGTTAATATATTAGTGTTGAAGGATGTTTATTAGCTATAATTTTTAATTGCAAATGAGTACTATAATAATAAATACCACAGAAAGAACAATTGCACTTCCTTTGAAATTTATAATAATTGTATTTCGTGTGAAAGTATATGCACAGGTTGAATATTTATTAAATTGATACTAATTTTAGTCACAAGGAATAGTAGCAACATCATTAATCATTATGCATTAAACCTTGTTATACAATATCCAAGAATTGTATCTGTAGGACTCAACTTACTCACTTGTAAACAAAGATTAGTTTCAGTCCTACATTTCAGTTCATGGAAACTGTATTTTTAGAATAAATGTGCTTGCCTGATATGTGCACTAACTCACTCATTTTTGCATCACATGAAGCACTTCAACTTCAAACTCACATCATTTTGACTTGAATCATGAGTTGATGTGATGCTTCTTTACATAGTTTCAAGTGATGCGAGGTGAGGTGAGGCCCACCTCTAAAAGTGCACCTGTGGATGAAGCTGATGCGATGCTTCATTATGTATTTTCAAATGAGGTGAGTTGATGTGATGCCCACCTATATAGTGCATCAGTGAGGGAACATGATGTGATGCTTCATTATGTATATTCAAAATATGTGAGTTGATGTGATGCTTCATTATATATTTTCAAATGATGCGAGTTGATGTGATGCCCGCCTATAGGGTGCATCAGTGGATGAAGCTGATGTGATGCTTCATTATGTATTTTCAAATTATTTGAGGTGAGGTGCAAAAATGCGTGAGTTAGTGCACCTATGCATACAATACGTCTATGGCAAAATAAACTCCTGCCCTAATGGTTTATTTCCGAAGTATATTTAATTCACCGTCTCTCGACTTTCCACTCTCAATGTTTTCATCATATTCTGTCGTTAGATATAAATAGTACATAACTATCCACACATTATTGTAACCGCTAAAGCGTAAAATTACACTGCTCTTTCTCCATTCCATTAATACACTCCACTCATGCACCTGCTTCAGTGAAATCTACTTTTAATTAAGTATAGCCACTACACGCTCATGCATTACTTAACGAACGCTTTTCTACACGCTAGTACTACTGTACAAATAGAAGCAAAAGTAACTGCGTACGGAAAATCAACCGGGTAATGTGTAATGGTGCGTGATAACTTTTAGTGGATATAAACGTGATTCGTTATAGACTACTCATTTATAAAGCAAAGGTTAATGGATGACTCACAATCAGTCAATGTTTGTACACAAAATAAATTATTGCTCCTTAAGTGCATCTGTACTACTGTAGTTAAATTGTGGGAGCTTAATATATATTCGTGATTAGCGACATTTGTTTTTGTTTTTTTACACGAGAGTTTTTTTGTAATATTTTATTACAATGTTGAGTAAGTCTCATGGTGTTCATTTAGAGTGGAATGGTAAATTGAAAAGGATTTTGACCAAATCGATTGGAACATTTGCAGCGTCAGTCAATGCTCCTATAATACACATAGAATGGATAGGTAGACTCGACAGACTTGCTGAATATTTCACATTCACACTTTGGGAATACTGACATGTAGATCTAAGTATAACTGCATACAAGCAGGAAATTAGATTGGTTGTTGTGTATGTTGTTTTTTGCTTAGAGCGACTACCTATTGATGTAATGTACCCTTTGCGTTTCTGAACACTTCAGCCATGCAGCACGTATACATTTCTGTGACACGACGCCACATTATTGTCACGGCCAGAGAGTGAGTGAGAAAACTTGTGACCGGGTGAAACAAATAGCATTGAAATTGGATAAAAGGCTGGTTGAATAAATTCAAAGCTATATACTACTACCATGTGTGTGAACTCTGTCCCTCAGGTTAGTTGCTGTATTATTTATTATACCAAACTTCCCTATATATCACTTACAATGTGAAACTTTTTATCTTTTATGCATGAAAAACTGAATGTGAGTAGGTACATAGAAAAGTTTTTTCCTCCACAGTTCATTGGAATTGGAAATTCACTTACCTTTTCCTTTCAGTTCTTTACTTATAATAATGACTCCTCAAATCACATTTTCCGTTACCAGCTTCTTTCTCCGAGGGCAGATGACAATACCAAAATAATGTTCGCTCTAGAAAACTGAAATATATACTACCTATAAACCGTTCGGCTGGTACTTTTTGTTGCTGATGTGTTTCGTTTCTAAAGTATGAATATATTTTATCATGCATTTGTGTATTAGTTTAACTTACTAAACGAAATTGACTGCGTAGTTTGTTCTACAAGTTATGACATGTGGAGCGAATGGTACCCGGCCTGCATACCGAATATGTGAAATGAAATTGAAAAATAGAAAGACCATGAAGCACTCAAAGCCTCGAACGTACCCGTTGATGTCTCTTATCATGACTGTTTTCTTCAACTATTAAGTACCCGACATGAATAAGAAAACTTAATGAAAAGAAAAACATTCGAGGAGAACCATACGTGTTTTTCTATACACAAGTATACAATTGCCAGTGAAAGTGGGTCCCACAATATTTAGAGCATCACGTAACGTACCTACAGTAAATACAATCCGTTCTTTGTGCCGATACTATTAATTACAGCTTCACTTCTTTAAAGCAAAAATGTAGAATACATATTGTATTTCTGACTGTGGTAAGCGAGTTTTTAGTATGATAACTACATCGAAAACCTTTGCGGAACTAATGGAGCACAATGAAGATATGGAAATAGGCAATTGGTAATTAGAAGAATGTAAACGACTTTAATGACACCGTTAATTAACAGTTATGTCTGCAAACAAAGGAATATAACAGGCATAAGAAACATAAACATAACAAAACAAGAATCTGAAACTCCATGAAAAATACAAGTACCAACCGAAATTCATCGTCAACCTACTTCCTTATAGGTAAAAAGTAAAAAATGCTATGAATAAATAAATAATCGGTCGTAAATCATTGAGATGAATATTAATGGCGATAGAAAGGAATTGTGATTAAATTGTGGATTACTGAACCAATGGAAATCATTTCTGAAATCACCGTTGTAGGAGAATGTTAGCAGACGCAGACGTAGTTAGAATTACTCATGCATAAAAGCTCAGCACATAAAAAATCGATTTCTTTTAAAGATGGGAAAACACGAGTTTTGTTCCTAATAGAAGAGAAAACAATCAAAAGGGTTAAACGTCTCAATCGGAAGAGTCTTTTTAGAGAAACACTTTAGGAAACTAAGTACTATAAGCTGGTTTTAGTATTTGATCGAGTTGTTGAGGAGAGTGGTGTAAGTGTGGTGATGGAAATGAAAGCGAGTTTGCAAACAGACCGACCGCTGTCTCAACACAGTTTGGTTTGCTCTTTTTAGGGCTTATGAGGGATAAAGCTTTTCACTGACGACCGCTACTACGACTACTACTATAGAAAGGTGTAGGCAAACGGGGAAGTGTGAACAGTTGCAACCGCTCTTAGAAAATTATAGTCCATCCTTTGCACGAGTCTGCTGGATTGGATTAGAACTGATCGTGAGAAGGCTTTTCTGTCTAATGTTTTGTATTTAGTACTGTATGAATATATGGCACAAACATCGCAAAAAGTTCGTTCACTTCCAATCATCCATGTTTCTCTTCCCTTCGATTTCGCGATCACTACGTGCAGAAGGTACGATAGCCAGGAACTCTTTTCATTACACCGTTTATATATGGTTTGTCTGTCTTTCTTTGGTATATCTGTATAATAGAACACTAATAAATATAAAAGTGCACATTCATTGGATACTACTGAATTTCAATTTCTATTGCAGGATTATATCTGTACAGTTTTCGTGTTCGGGAAATAAGATCCGGTAGAACGAGAAAAAAACCATCAAAGTAGAGTGACGGTGCTGTGGAAAATACCAAGACTTGTTCTTTCTCACCATATGTCTTTGTGAAAGTTTCATTTCTTAAGATCCATGTATAAAAATGCGCTATAGTATTTGTACGTATAGGAACGGTCTTTTTAAGTAAGAGCAGAATACAATTTCCTTTAAAAAGTAGCTGCTCCTCCAATAACTCGAACTCTCTTCAATATAATTTCAACGTAAATAAAGTACAAACCAATCTTTTCTTTATTCCATCACGTTGAATCAATTGCTACAGACGTGATGAATTTTTATAGAATCGTCTACTTGTAAATTTTATAGTTGCTTTCTCCTGGGCTGTAGGTATTTTCTACATTCTCATTCCTATCAGAATGTACATACTTAATACTTTAGGTATTTTATCCTTATGGTAGACTGCATGTGACAACATTCCACTTATAACGTGCTACATGTCGTGTGCAGAGTGTATGTTACATGGATGTTGATGTAATGGAAGTTGTAGCTTGTAGATATTTTTGTCCGTAACTCTATCCTCGAAGCTGAAGTGGAGACTAATGATGACTATACTTACACAAGTAGTATGTATAAAAAACCGGATAAAACCTGTTAAAGAGACGGAGTGAAAGAAATCCGCATGTTGCGTACATAGTACTTACGTAGGCAACTAGTATTCCCACTCCCTTGGGGCAAAAACATATATTACCTACTACTACATATATAGTAGGTGTCTTATTTATGTTTTCTTTTACAAGTAGTAAAATGCATGTGTGAAGTGAAATACCCGGGCAGCATACATAGACGTGGTTGCCAACGTACATTCACTCCAGAAATAAATATTCCTCCAGCACTTACGTAGTACAACGTCTTAAATTGATTGATATCATTGAGTGAGCGTGGTTCAGCAGCAGTGCTATTTATTTTCACATCTAAAAATAAAAAACAAATCTCCTTTCTGTCTCGTGCTATTAGTGACTCCCACTTAATTAAAGGGGGAAAGAGCCGTGTTTACACACAACCACCATGGATGAATGTAATATCGCTTGGTTTCACACTGTGACAGACAAACTCATCCCCAAGGACGATACTTTTCGTATAAATAACGAAATGTTGAATGTACGTCATGGTTTTTGGTGTCTTGTTAAACAACTTGGTGCAAACTTCCGGAGAGAGATCGTTACAATGATCATTTTGATTTAAAATTATAATCTCTACTACCCGGTAACAGCTGCATCTCCGACACACTCTGTGTACCTTCATCGTTCATCCTCAGTAGTAACGAATGATAAAATGGGCCCAAAGGTTACATGGGAGAAATCAATCCTAGATAAATTCTCCTAGGGACGAAATTGCCACATTAGCAGGAAAAAACAGAAATTAGGATGACTTATTGTTAGACAGTCTGCGACTTATATGAGACGCTTTATCTGTTTACTTTTTACTCTGTCTCTCCCTCATTGTGTTTGTAGTACACACAACAATAACAGTCAGAAATAGAAAAACAGCGGGATTGCAATAACAAAAGGAAAAATGTATACAGTAGCACTATAAACATATCTGTGAAAATAAAAGACTTGCAATTTTCATTGGACACACAACCAAGGAGTAAGTTTGCAGTCTGTATGGTGGCAGTAGATAGGATGAAAGTACAAAGCGGAAATACAGAACCCACAGAGAAAGCAAAGGGAAAATCCGTACAGCAAGAAGGAACACACATTTGGTATGTACATAGACACATCTTTGCTAAGTATAGGAAAGGGAGTGGAACACTGCACTACATACACATAGACGAGAAAATCAATTTTCCCCAAAGAGAGTATGTGCGCCGCAAAGATTGCAGTTTCTGTCCCTCGGACAAAATATCACACGTTCACCAAAGAAGATTTCATCTAGTAACTTTACTATTCAGTCAGCCAGAGACCAAGCAAAGCGAGCTTATAGAAACTAACCAAGTGGGTCTTTTCTCTTGCTCTGTTTGCCTTGGCTTTGGCTCTTGGCTTGCATTGCTCTCATGTTTTCCTTCCTTCAACTTTCAACTAAAATTCGACTACTCAACTCCAACTTGACAAAATGAAACTTCGCTCTTTTCCTGTGTGCAGACGAATGAACGAACCAAGCAAAGTAAAGCAAGCAAGCCTCGGTGAAACAAATCTACCAACTACTAAAATACATACAGCAGCACCTCTTTTTCTGTCTGAACTCTGAGCAAAGTCAGATCTTCTATGTTGGATGTTGCTTGTAAAGCAAAATACCTATGTGCATGCTGCATATACATCTGCGTGTATACTATATAGAACTTGTTTGGAAATGAACACAGAAAACTGCCAACTACGAGTAGAGAGAGCTTAAATTGTAAAATACTATAGAGAGGAGCACAAAGTTTCGTTAGAACAGAAGCGTTGCAGAACATTACTTATACTTACTTTACTTACTACTACTAACACCAAATACACAAACAAAATCGATAGCCAAAAATGTCAAAGACAGACAATCTCAACTGTTACATATTTATATCCGTGTGGTAGCACAGGGCAAACTATTTCCGTATATATCACGACTAATGTCACAAACTTAGCCAGATCTCACAAGAAACTAGAGACACAAACTTATTGATGATGCTAAAGCTATATTTCAAACTATTCTCATTCATTCGCGAGTCAACAGTAAAGCAAAGACTTGAGTGTTGTGTGTAATAGTAAGATTAAGATGTAAGAGAATATTGGAGAAGTATAGAAAAGCGGAGATAATAAATATAAGAAGTTCGTATTTAGGAATGTAGAGAGAAAAACATTATTACAAAGAAGAGCTTATTGGAGAAAGCGGAAGCTATACTGGAGAACAGAAAGCTGCATTAACTTTTTAGTAGCGACTTGTGACAAATCCACTCTGGCGAGAGCGAAAAAAAGCTTTTTGCTCAATTCAATAGTTTTGCATTTGTGACATTTGAACTTTGGAAAGAGGATTGAAAGAGAAGGCAATCAAAATCAGCTTTATTATTAAGAGCCCAAATGCACTTTCCTTTTATTTTCCTCCATTTTCGCTTGTGACTGCAACATACGTATTACGTCGTATTATAAATGTGGCCAGATAAACGTACACAGCTGTTAGAATATCATTCTCTTGTAAGACGGATTGCACAGGAAAATAATGAGAAATTGATGGCATCAAATGAGCTCTAATAAAAAGCAACCTTTAATCTCATGAAGAATGTACGCAGTCTATTATCATTAAGTCACGCTACAAGAACCCCGCACAGTCGATCTATATGAATAATCCACACTGAATCGTGACTTGGAAGATCAAAATCCTCAGAACAAGAACTGAAATATGAAATTTTAAACAATCAACACTTCTCATGTGTGTCTCAATGGTTATTGCAGGAGACAAGAGTTGCAGCAACTCGTTTCATTACATCACTTATACTTCCTGTAAATTCTATAGGGTAGGTATAATAGCTTCAAAGAGTCTTTTATGGATCTTATATAATTAAGCTATACTTAACCGGACAAAACTAACGTAATATTTCATTAAGTCAACTTGTTATTTCTCTTTTATCTGTTCCTTTTAGCAGCTCCCAGGCATTTCTGCATTGTGTGTATAACCTTCCGATGTTCTTGTACTGAACTTTAATATTCTACGTTACTACATACACATATCCTTTGCTGCGGAGACCTTTATCAGGTCTTTGATACTTGCACTTGACATACATATTTTTGAAATTCTCAGGAAATGAATTATTGTATTCACTATCTATTACACCGTGAGCTGTACATACGAACATAATATTGTACATTCGGGAATATGCAATTATTTGGCAAGGACAATACAGATAGGTACCCGCATTATATTTATGAAACGTATACAGTTGTTTCCATATACGAAGTTAGGTGCAATGTGCAATTCTTTGCGAATGAATCAGCAGAGGCGTGTCTATTTCCCCTTTTAAATGCTTTGAAGATATTGTTGCAAACTGCATCGCAAGAGAGACTGTTTACCTAGTTTAGCATTTAGTTTAAAAGTTTATGTGACAGTCTTGAATACAATATTGTGCTGTAATACATTAAATTCAGTTTGTCAATGTATTTTTCCAGTGGTATATATACGAGAAGAGAATATGAGACCAAATTACACACTAGGGATTAATATTTTCTTGGCAAATTGCTTTACTTTGAATTGGGTTGAGAGTTGAGACTCTTGACAGACAAGACGACAGAAATTGTATATCTACATACAATGGAGCGCATAGAGCGGAAGACTTGTTTGAGATCGGCGAGCTTTGTGCAACGCAGGACATAACTTTTTAATGTTTCAGGTTTCTGACTTGTGTAGGACAGCGACAAAAAGATGAAATGGGAAACAGATACAAGCCTGCAAAAAAAATTCTGTGTTCTACATTATAAAAAGAAAGTTGCGAATAGGAAAATGAAGCTAATATGTTAAGAGCCAGAGCAGGAGTTTCCGCTTTCATTTCCTAAGCAGAGTGCATGGGTTGGATGGACTTGGACTGCTGCTGCTGAAAACGAGACAGTCACCAACAGAAGTTTCCGCGTACAATATATGTTGAGTTAGTTAGTACGTGAGTACGCTGCATACATACGAGCAAAAAGCATGTAAAACTAAAGGGCAAGCCGATATCTATATACATTGGTATTCCAATCCTGTGTTTTTGTATGTGCGAGGACGTAGCTCGAAAATGAAATGGAACTCGGGGGAATGACAGAGTTAAAAACAAAGCGCTATATAACGCTGAAATATTTATGATCCTTTCACGGCTCTCCTTCTGTCGGAGACCAAAAACTATACATGCATTCTTCTACTACACAGCGCTAACAATGTCACCAGATAGTAGAAGTTCATAAAGACTACAGTCCAGTTTGACTCTGGTAGTCTTCGGGTAAGGAGAAAGTGGAGATACACACATTATATTATAAACGAGGTCTACTTTGCGTTGCAGAAATACTTTCGGCTAAATTGTTACTACATTGCGAAACCCTTTTGTCTTTTTGCAAGTTTTTGTCATGGCAGTATTATCACAATGGCGAATTTTCGAGGCTTGTGATTAGTAATTTGCTTTTCTGTGTAAGTAGTTGTAAACTCCTATCTACTTACTTAGCATAGCTGTGACGCAACTGAAGCCATGCATACTTGCCCATAAGCATTTAGGTTAATGAATATTATTATAGCGTAGTTTTTGATTTCAGAATTTATGGGACTGAAATTAGCGCATTAATATCAGACGAAGTGAAGTGGGTGCACAATGGAAATTATCAACTTACTTGATACGAGTGCTTCCTCCTTCTGTTTTATTTTTGTGTGTCCCATTTGCAACTGGCTTCCCTTCTTTTCCTTGGCGGAATTCTCTTTGAAACTCTTGAATTAATGTGAGTTTGCCTTTCGGTGGAATGACTGGAGTTTCTGCAGGGGCTACTCGGTTGTCCTTCTTGGCTATAGCCATGGCCAGGGCTGAGCGAGGCTGAGGACTTCTTGATGGAGATGGAGATGAAGTCCGTAGGGGTTTGTAGCCCATTTTACTATAACTGCTGCTGTAGGATTTTTTCTTGAGCGAGGCTGCCGAAAAACTGGAAGCACATGTTTTATACGAGGATGCGGAGCTGCATGAACTTGCTGATGAAACGCCTGTTCAAATTCAGTATACAACTTCAAACATATTTTAGGTCAGGATTAGAGTTATGAAACATCCCCGAACAGCGTAGCTATATTGTACAATAAGGGAGAATTAAGATAAAAACAAACTACTCTGAATTTATTTCGATGCTACATACCCGAGGCAGCGGAAGTGTTCGAAGTAACTGAGTACAAAGAGGCAGACTGTGGAACATGATACCATTGATGCCCTATTGTGTATTGAGAAGCGGAAGAGGACATCGGAGGAACCGATCCATTTGAGTGTTTCAGTCGTAGAATTTTGGCCCGGCATATGACACAGCGTAAAGGCAATAATCGCTGAGCTACTGCCATTTGAATTGTCTTGACGAAACATTTCCGACATACTACTCGGTGACCACAGGGATATGTCTGCATTGTTGCTTTTGCATTGACACACACGACACACTGCAATAAAAGTCACTTTATTGTGCCTTGTGGTTTGTAACAGGCAACGTAATTTTAAGAAAGCACTCAGAATTAAGTACGGCTGTTCTGAGGAAGCAACAACTTATTTAATGTGCAATAAGGACTTTCACATAAAAACGGAAGAGAAATAAAAGAAAAATAACTTTTGAAATTGTATCAGTAAATGTGCACTTTCATACCTCTTCATCCTGATTGGCAGCAATCTCCGGTTCATGCTCATCCAACTTTGTTAGCAATTTGTCCTGTAAGTGAATGAATGCAACACATGAAAACTTATCTACACTCTCATGAACTCCAATCAACGTCAGAGTGGTCGAAATAATTAGTTGCGATCAGTAAATTGCGACGTAACGAAACCGTGATGCTACTTATATCATCCTATTCCTACAAACACAACAACCCCATAGATAGCTCGATGAAAATGGCAATCAAAGTCCAATTCTATCCTAAAAGTAGGCTTTCACCTCCCTCGAGTCACTTGGTACAATATTAATTATGCAAAGCTCTTAACATGATTGGTGATTGCTATTCCAACCTTTTATCATGTCAATAGGATATTTCAACCAAGTGTAGTTATTTAAAAGTGCCTATAGATTGTATTTAGAAAATTGCATCCTTGAAGCTGTACTCGATTACATCTACTCCGAATCAAAGAAAACCCGATTCTCTTTCCAACTTTAGTGAACGAAACGTACTACGTATTGCTGATTGTGTAAATGAATTTATTCTTTTAATATTGCATCTCTATACCATATTATTGTGCAAAACGGGACGTTAATGGATCTGATTTTAATAGAATAAAAGAAAATTAAAATCGATTTCACAAAATATTGACGCCTTAACAATACCTCAATATAAATCTGCACACGTTTATCTCAAATTCTACAAAAGAATAAAACTTTCCTGTTGCCTAATGGTCAACCAAACAGAGAGAAGACAGAGATACATCCAGATAAATTCATATGTAGTGTATTTTGCCATTATATTAATTAATTACCTTATATAATTTACTTATATAAAATATTTTGTTGTATAATAATAACTTTTGAATTCGAATCAATTGTCCAGCCTTTTGGTGGTAAGTGTAACATTTTGCTACTTATACATAAATTTGTTAAACAATGCAAGAAAGTTTGTAATATTGAATGGACACACATGAGTAGTAGGCCTAGGTACTATAGGCAGTCGGATTATCCGTTTAGAAAATACCATTCTGGGTACACTTTATTTTATTTACTGTAAGATTAGTACTGCAATTGTTTCATTCATTCAGTTGTCGAGATTTTTGCACTCTAATAATACCCATTAGAATATTGACAAGAAGGAGACCACCAAAAGTGTAAGTAGCCTTTTACCATGTATAGATTAAGTGTATTAGTATAGAAATAAATTTAGCTTACTAAGGTTAGTGTGTATTTTTACTACGTGTGCTTTCCGGGTATTCCCATCTAACAATATGTAAGTGTGCAGTTTATATACATCGACTTCAGTCACGCAATGCTAATGCTATCGGTGTGCTCGTTCTGCCTTGGCCTCCTGTCAATTTCCCTTCCATTTCTCCTTTGTTGTGGCTGAAAAAATCTCGAGAAACTTTACTAATGCAACGGAATTGCACGCAGAGCAGTGACACAAATATGTCTACTTGTAAACTTATAACTAAACTTGCTATTTCTATACCAAACCTAAACTACTTCAACTATTTAGACATTACGTGCCTAATCATGTGCAACACTGTTCTCTTATAAAGGAATTGCATAACATCAAGCAAGAAAAATGAAATCGTAATAGTAGTTCTTGTAATGATAATAGTAATGACATAATTTTTACTTCTATATAATATGTAAAGCTGTTGATATACACAAATGTAGCTTCTATGTTTCGATATTGTCTCATATTTCAAATCAATGCCACTTTGCAAGGACCTATACCACCTTAAACCTTTATACAAAGTCATTCAATCCATAGAAACAAAAAAAGTCAAGGGAAAGGCGGATTTCTCCCGATCCAGATTATAGTAATGTGTTGTTGGTTTATAGTCTATACGTAAACATGAGAATTTATGCGTTCTACTGGTTGTACTATAGGTATTATTGTTTATTTTGGAGTTTTTCATAGATAAAGACATTCATTGACACCTGCTGGGTTGATGGATAGCACTTTTCGTTCTTAATGGACAACATGACCTTTCGAAACCTTTCTTTTTCTTTGTCATTTGTTGTGAACCAAACTAAAGTATATACATCCGTTCAACTGTGTAGTGGACATTACACTGTCTAGTTTAATGGAATCACCAATGTACTATGCTAAAAGCTCAATGCTTAACTCAGTATGTCACCGCATTTCTTTTCACAGTGCATGAAATGTGTTAGTGTGTCCTCACATTAACTTTGATCACAATCTCACTTTTGAATGATTGCTTCTATCTGTTAATCCTTCGATTTCTACAGAAGCTATCAGTTTCTTTCCTTCACAATGGATTCAAACATGTCACATTTAATCTAGGTGCTCCATATACTAGTAATACAGAAAATTATAAATAGTTTGCCATGCAAATAATAAAATATTATATTATTCGGTAAAAACTGGGTAAAAACCGTTTTATCGCCTTTAAAGGTTTTATCAACTACTTGTGCTATTTTTAATCAATATGAAATACAGATGTCTCAGTGTCGTAATTTCTTTAGAATACATAAAGACTCGGGGTGTTATTCAGTGTACTTAGGTAGTTCTACCTTGTTTATTGTTAAATCCGAATTCTTGAGGTATGAAACGATTTGAGAAGGGAATTTGATGTTAGATATCGATCGTTTCATTATAAAAGGCATTAAGATGTCTTTTGACCGTATGGTACGAGTAGGTATGAAGTATGAATATAATATCTCCCCACTGATGCGTCGATTTTGTCCATTGTGTGAAATGCATTAAGTATTTTGGTTTTTCTCAGGACGACAGAAAACGGTACAATAGAAGAGGCAGGCAGAGAGACTCACTTATTGTATTCCTCACCAGAAAGTAATTTGTTCAAACAAAATAAATTGACGAAGAAAGTGTTTTGGAGAAAGTATGTGGATGTCGTGTTGGAAAAGAGAGTAAAAACTGACACAATTGTGAAAAACGATTCAAAGTAGAACTGGAATGCATATGGTGTTATATTAATGGGAAGAGCTGGAGCTAAGACAGCCATCATCATAAACGTGTATTATGAAAGGATATATAACTATAGAAGTATTATGAGAAGGTGATGCATGGGAAAAACAAGTCATGTCTTGTGAGGGAAATCAATAAATTCCATTTTACGAGTAGAGAGTCCTCCCTTTTGTACTACAACTCTACAACCACACCGCTAAAACAACCGTGAGTCCGAAATGAAAAGTATCATCAAAGGAGAGTGAGTTGATGACTTGACACAAAATGGGAGGCTGATGATGATGAAAGAAAGAAAGTCTGGCATGTACACGAGAAAAAGAAGAGTGACATGCAAGGCTAAGTCGCACAAGTCTCTGGAATTCTTTAATTTCGAGCCAAAGCAAGTCAAGATGGCAAATCCCAATAGAATTAAATCTATTATTTCTACCTAAGTCTAAGTAAGCTAAGGTTAACTAAAAACCTTTTTAGTCAAGCTAACTTCTACAGTAATAGCACCCGTACTAAAATACACATGTATACTTCCTACCTATACCTAGCACCAAGAAACTGCAACTTCTCCATTAAGTAATTCAAACATGCGTTAAGTTCAGCTACTTGAACTTCTAACTAAACTACGTGTATTCTTCTACTCTACATTCACTTTGCTTGTTTGCAAATAATGTACTTCTGGAACGAACAAACCGTATTTTAAAGTAGAACCAGGTACAGGTACCTGTTTATTCAGCATGTAGGAAGAAGATGGAGAGCAAAAGCGTGTAACTATCAAGAACGAAGTTATTTTGCATCTTGTATGCCTAAATACTACAGTCTTAGTCTTAGTAGATACCTATATGATACTTATTGTACATTGCATGTCTTGTATTGCATTGTGGGAGCGGTGTTGCGTAGTTTTCTCATCAATCCCTCTACGTAAGCGTCGACTGCTTCAGCATTTTTTTTCTAATTTTCTTCTAGAATAACCTTCCCGGAAGCCAAGGTTTCACGGAATGGAAATAACTATACGTAAATGGAACTAACTGCTTAAGGTAGGTATACAGATCGACAAATTTAGTGCTGCTCTCTCTAACTCGCTTCGAAGTCTTCTCTTCCTAGAACTTATTTCGAGAAATACCATAGGTACACGCAGACAAAGTATACATGTTAAACAGAAAAGATATACGGGTTTTGCCTGTAGTAGTGTGTTGTTTAGCTTTCATATAGTGTACTCACGGAAGCAATTCTTTCAAGTAAAGAAGTAGTTCAACTTTACCTTCAAATCTGATTAGGAGTTGCAGAACGAACTAAGATCGACCTACAGACACGGAGAGAGAGGAGAAGTATGCTAGAGTAAAGTAATACGAGCAGTAAAGCCTCCAGACAATAAAAGAAGGGGATTTGGTGAGGCATTTATGCATTTAATACATTAGCCGGTATAAGTTCATTTCTTGAGCCGAAGGCAACTAACTGAGTGGTCTCTTTCTTCTATTCATTCTTGATACCGAAACAGACACGGCAGTTCTATCAAAAGATGTATCCAAGTAATAAGACATGGAAATACTACAAAACGAAAGTATAACAAGAAGGACGACAGATGAGAGAGAGAGAGAGAGAGAGAGAGAGAGAGAAAGAGACAGACAAAGCTGACTAGGTTTAATCCAAGAAAGACGATTGGTACTTTAACTTGCATCCCATTCTGCCACATCCTATTAAAGTACTTTCTATTACATTATCGTTGTTGGTCATGTTTCCATGCGATGAACGTAATGGACTCAATTACACAACTTTCATTCAATTCAAGCGAATGTATTAATCAAATTAATCTGCTAACATAACAGGACACGAAGCAATATATACTGCATCAACGAAAGTAAAGTTTAAAGACAGCTAGAGGAATTCATATCGTGGAAACATGAACTTAGGCACTTACCCAACTCAACTAACGTTTATTGGAGTTGTATACTATGTGCCTATATAAATGTAAACCTTTTACTGTTAGAATTCACGTTACCTTTTAGCCTTAGCTTTTCCTACTTGGACAGTGGTATGATTGAATACGTGATCCTTGAATGATAAAGTTAGCAATGTAGCGGCATTTGTCATTTGCCCATCATATGCCTAACCCTAAAAGTCACTTAATAACTACAAAGCGTTATTAGTTCACTTGAGTGAACCGACTAATTACATCTTTAGTAACTTGAGCGAATAATGTGCTACTAACACTACTGTAGTTCGTTTCTGTTGCTTTATAATGATGTACTACTACAGTCGTGTTTGTTTTGGCTGTTGCTACTTCATTTAGATAGGATACTAGATAAGAAAATTTTCCAAGTATTTAGTGTAACAAATTAGCGAATTCAAAGAAACGACAAAGTCGACGGAAGCATTTAAATTACAATGTACTAAAGGGGACGCGACATAATCTGGGCGTTCTAAATGTCTTCTTGTTCTTATGCTAAGTGTATCTACATACATCTACTATTTTTAGTTTTATATGCCATTCCATCAACATTCAACCAAGTATTCATGTTATTATTTGCTTGGATAGGGAAAATACAAATTAGAAAAAGGCTAATCTCATTTCATGTGAAGGAAATTACATGCTTACTTTATAAATGATTTCTACTAGAAGCCCTCCCTGAAAAGCTAATGGGAAAATGCTACAAAGAAGAGAAACTTTTTGTCTGGCAATGGGAATGCGTTCGATGTTATATACGAAGAGAACGTGCATCAATCTTTCTTTTGGAGAAACGTGAGACGGAAAACGGACATTATGAATATCATCTATTTGTTGGATTATTGCAAGTAGTTCTGAGAATTCAAGTCATCAGTTTTCATTTTTATGTTCAAATTGCCATGAAATGTGAAAGCAGAAGGTATGCCAATAGACATTAAAAAACTTTAGTAGTTTCCTGGTAGAATAAATTCATAGAAGCCAGGACACCGAAGACGTCCATATTACAATACAATTTACTTTATGAGAGAAAGTAGGAAGAAAGTAAGAAAATATAAAGTAAACTTAGTCCATCTACACACAAAGCGAGCTTTAGCCGTCATTGTAGTCCATGTCATTGTCATTGTAAAATACCGATTTCCATCAAAGAACATGAACCACATTCGGGGGGTTGTGTTAGCTAAATCGAGTGTTTGAAGTCACCGAGTCAAAATGGAAAGTTGGAACTCGTAGTCCTGTCTCGCGTCATTTCTTCTGAATAACATTATCAATCACTCAAATGTATTCTACGTGACAATTTATATAATTCACCCGATGTTTCCAACCTTAGTCTTTCCAATAAAAGATATATTTACCATTCGGGTATCTATCTACTACACAGTCTTATGCTTCAATGCTTGTATCAAAAACATTAAATTTTACGATATAGGCAACTTTATGAAATGAATGTACTATAGAAATATTTACAAAATCTGACAATTCAACTTTATTTTGGAATTTATCTGTTTTCCATTGAAACTGGAAATGCAAATTTGTACAAGTGATACACATATGAAACTGGATATTGGTAGCAAAAGAAAGCAGACTTACAATTTTATGGTTCAGTTGAGCCAATTCTTTTTCGGTGACTTTTCTTTTTTGTTGTTCCGCCTGAGCGGCTTTATATTGAGTATACTTTTGAATGAGAAACATGGTTTTAGAACTCGTGGATCCCAGAAGCTTCTCCAGCCTTGATGAACCTTGTAAAACTGAACTCTCACAACAAAGTATGTAAATATTTTGTTGAGCTGATCGGAACTACTATATGAATCGGTATACTGTGTGTACTGGACAAGTAAAAGTTAAAATGTAAATATGTCAAAAAACAATCCAACAAATATATCACAATTAACTAAATACTTTATATCATTATTTATCTACTTAGAATACCACACACTGGAAAACAAAGGAGGTTGCGGCACGGATGAAGGACCTGCGGAACTGGAGACTACCGTCAATATTCTAATGTCACATTCAGACTGTATGAAGTTTTTAATACGGAAGAGTTAAATGAAATGGACCGAAGGTTAAGAAGAGGAAGAACTTGGGTGATTTGTGAATGCTCAAGCAAACATGTGGTGAGTGGTTGGTGTGAGAAGGGGAGAATGGTCCGTTGTTGTTCTGGTGGTGAAAACTGGTTTAGTACTATCGGTGTGGTATTATGGACAGGAATGGACTGACCTAAGCTAGAGAATCAAAAGGTGTAATGCATTTACTAATAAATGGGACAAGAGTGAAATGTGTGGATTTGTAGGAAGTAAGAAAGGGAGAGAAGAAGGAAAAGCGGGATCGGATCGGTTTCCTTCGGTGCGAAAATCGGATTGCTTCGGTCTGACTGAATGCTTCAGATAGAATGAGCTCTTCTTCTTTCTCAACTCACCACAGTCAGTTTCAGTTCACTGTTCCTCGACAGGACAGGGAAGGGACACAGACAAGCAAGCTCTGTTCGTTCTTCCACTTCTGCCATACCATGCCCGAGCTTTTACTTTCCATTTAGTATTCTGGAGTCTGAGTCGCGTGCATCTGGCACAGGGTCATCTCCATAGGAACATCTCCCGGGTATTCTGATGTTGCGCCTTTCCCTCCACATCGTAACCGAGGCACTAGAGCAATCAGCAGTCAGCACCCCACCATCCAATCCTCACACCAAATCTAACGCAGCAGACTGAACAACCTCCAGCTTTCTCCAGTAGCAAACCTATTAATGACTCAACGAGTTAGTTATATTGTCTGAATGAATTGTACAGCATTCCTCCTGTAGTTGAAGCACTTACCAACCAGGAATACTTATGTACTGACTCTTCTCCATCCCAAGTTCCTTTCACCATCAGAGAAGAGCAAAAATGATTGTAACATCTTCTTGAACATAATCTTGTACAGTTACCTGCATACAAATCTTGTTCTGTGATGACTCGGGGGTTTAGTTTAGTTGAAGCGAAGAAAGGAACTGTGAAAGTTGCTGTAATGTCTTAGGTATAGTATCTCTCTTGCAAATTGTCAAATGTCAGAATATATTTATGTTTTAAGTTAGTAGGGCACATATGCACATCACTTTTGTTTCCTCTGACTTTATGTAGTACTCCATAGCTTAGTTTCTTCAGACACTGAAAATATGATAAAGGAGGACTGTCATCTCATTCCGTCGGAATAACTGTAACTCTTGTAGCTTTGTTTTTTATTTCCATGCATCAGCAGGAGACACTTATCCCAGTCTCCCTTCGCCCTGCAATAATTGTACACTATCGTCATCAGTGAAAGGTAAACGTAGCTCTTGAACCTGAACGTAACTTCGCAAATAAAGCTATTCTCTATAGAATTGAAAAAATCTTTCCTCTTTGAAAAACCTTGTTTCTGTCTCACACACGAACTTTTCTCATTTTTCTCTGTCCGTATAAATGATGGTCCATATATTCATATAAATGCCTATTTCTGTTTCCAATTTTTCATAAATACAGCACATCAGTACAACATGCGGGGCACAAATGAAAGTATTGTACTTATTTATTGTATAAGTCTATATCTTAGGTATTAAATTCCCATGCTCTGGAAAAAGTCCGTAAACGTATGTATTTATCTCTAGAATGTAATGTGATATACGGTGGACGTGTGCTGTAGCAGCTACAGTATCTACTTACGACTACGACGTTAGAAAAACTTAGTTTGCAATCATGACGTACACATTTGTACGCAGCGATGACGTAAGCACTGGGGAAACGGATCGATTTTACTATAAGCCCTTCGGATTACTGTGGAGGATTATAACAAAGGATACCTTTAATGTCATTATTGAACCTGCTGAACTTATTGTTAATGCTTGGACGTTAATATAATTCCCTTTCATGCCATTTGTTTCCAATAGTACAAAAAACTGTCAAGTTTATTTTTATCGTTTCTTTTTTATCATTGTGAAGAACAATTTCAAACAAGCCATGCCCAGTAAATGTGACTGATATAGAATCTTACACCCTTAATGAGTAGGAAATTACAATTAGGTGTACTACACATTACAGCAAATAGAAATACAGAAATTTGTAAACGAACAACGTACTTACACCAAATTGATTCATACAAAATACTGTTTGACGATTTCGTCTTGGCTAATTTTCAGTTAAAAATCACAATACACTGCCGTAAAATTTGATAATTGTGTATTTTGAGACTACGCAATGTAATTTTAATGTAGACTAGGAAGTTCATAAAGTTTCTGAAAATCTCCACGGACAATGTGAGATTTAGATTACAATTTTTAAGTTTTGTTTTGTCATTGGTCCCTCTTAATAAATACAATGTTTGCATACATTAAGCCTGAATTTTGGCCAAATTTTAACAGGAGCACAATAAATTGGTCCCATATTACTCTTAATGAATACCCGACTTGTGGTTGCTTTGGCTAATTGCAACAAAAGTTTCAAAATTATCAATGATAAGTACTACATATCGCACGATTGAAATTGAAACCATAACATTTACATCGGTTATCGATACATAAGATAATACATATTATGAGTACACTTTTACACATAAACAATACTTAACGCAATATACTATTTTTGTCGTGCCTTTATATGGAAAGAAAATTATAAAATTAAAACATAGTACTTGACACTGATAATTTTTCTATGTTTACTTCTATACACACATAATAAATCTAGAGATTATTTTTCTTAACACAGCTAGAAAGGTCAGAGTAACCAGCACCATGATCTCTTTCAAGTATCCATAATATCGTAAAACGAATCGGAATTTTCTTCGGTATCTTCCAAAGTTTTCTGTCGCTTTCTAACATTCCATTGCAAGCAGTCAGCAAGGGAATCAAACCAATCTTGAATTTGATCCTGAGCGCATATTGAAGGCACGGGGAACACTGAAGTTGTGACGGAAAGCCTAAACAATAAATCTCAATTAAAATCTTTTCCTAAGCATTTACTGAAGTCTATAAAAACTACAATAAGTTTCTACACTTACGCATCGCCATGGTGGAGTTCCTGTCTACTACGACCGTCAAAGGAAACCCACGCGGTATTTCTACTGTCAGGGGAAATCTTGATCTGTAAAAATCAAATTAAAATGTTACAGCAGATGCTCTTCGATGGAAATACACGAACACTCTATTTAATACAATCCATTGTTAACAACGCTTAAGTAACATGGTATTGGATTTTATTACCTTGAGCTCGACACCCGCGGGTACCACAATAGGTCTGAAAGACAATGAGTGGGGACAAATGGGAGTGATCATGATTGCTGGCACCGATGGATGAATCATTGAAGCTCCAGCTGCAACTGCATAAGCTGTGCTTCCGGTTGGTGTGCTGACGATGAGACCATCACCTTGGACTACAGTAACATGTTTGCCATCTATAAACAGGTCTACGTTCGATAGATAAGGACTTGGTCCTCGATCCACAACAACTTCGTTTAAAACCAAGAAATTCATCGTCGACCGGCCTACAGATCCTTCTGGTTTGGTGGTCCCAACAGATCCATTACTACTGGAGTTTCCTGCATTGTTAAGAGCCAATGTTCCAGAATTGCTATGATGATTTTCTCCATTCTCAACAGACTGTCTTCTCTTCAAAATACATTTGAGACGACTTCTGAGGGTCAAGGCAGCATTTCCTAATATTTACACAAACAAGAGATTAAAATCCAGACATGACTTTTAGGTATGGTTACGTGCATATCTTAATGCAGAACTATGGAAATTAAAAATGCTTACCTTCGAGTACATTTGTGACCTGCTCTTGAAAGTTGTCGAAAAGAAACGGAGTAAGAAAACCCAACGATCCTAGATGAAAAGCCATGACTGGTGGCACCGATTGCTACATATAGAAAAACAAGCTCCAGTTTAGAAAATGACAGTTTGTTTGTGTTCATATCATGCATTTATTTTTAGATTCTTATCTGAATCTATCGTTGTGGTTTGCTTACCTGAAACAAAGAAGAGGCATAGAGCAAAGTGCCATCCCCACCCAAGCAAATGATGAAGTCAATTTTATCGGTCAAGTCATCGCGACCTTCTCGAAAAACTTGCAGTTTATCACGAATGGAAGCAAACTGTTGGTTCACTGTCAGCATGGTGTCATTCATAATTGCTGCTTCCACATGCACCACCATACGCTTTTCCTAGAATAAAATCCACAAATCAGTCATTACAGTCGCATGAAAAAATATACCACGTTACAAAATTACATATTTTCGGCGAATTAGACATAAAATATCTGCAATACTGCAGTAACGAGAATGAGAATCAACTCGTGCTGGGAAATTGAAATGAAAGTCCACATTCCACAACACTTTACACATGCATATTTTATAAAGTATATGAATGCATAAAAATGCCCTTTGAATTAAAGTCTGACTTTTGCATGAATCTCTGATTGGGGAGCACTCAAACCATAACCCTGCTATAATATCAACTTGTTCGGATTTTGAATTTTTCTAGAACATGATTTGGCGTTTTGCCAGATAATTTATATAATCTTGCGTTCAGTCACGACATACTGGATACAAAAATACACATTACCTGGATCAGCCATTGGGTAAGTTGTACAAAGGGACTCAGAACCGAGATATCACGTGTTTTTTTAATGACAAGTACTGTGAGAGGCGTCTTGTACCATGTTAGCCTTTGGAATGCTGGATCTTGTATTTGCCTATTTAAATAATAACAAATGCATAATTTTCTCACAGAAAAAAATTG
Source organism: Pogonognathellus flavescens (assembly GCA_019776165.1). Classification (NCBI taxonomy): domain Eukaryota; kingdom Metazoa; phylum Arthropoda; class Collembola; order Entomobryomorpha; family Tomoceridae; genus Pogonognathellus; species Pogonognathellus flavescens. The sequence continues at coordinate 25,107 of JABASD010000540.1, forward strand.
TTTTGATGTCTTCTATACACTTATATACAACTATCTATAAGAAGATTCAACTTTTTACACGTTTAGTTATAAGTTCATCTTTTTATACGCATAGTAGTCATGTATGGATATATGTACATAAAATGCAATAATAAGAGCTTTTATATTGTATAACAGGATGTTGCGTCACAAATCACAACAGAAAGCTTAAATGTTTTCCCCGTGTGAACATTTATTAAGTCAGCAATAAAACATCTCATCTCTTCGTTATAAATCTAATCGTTCTTCACAGGTTCTTATTATCTCATACCTGGGGATGGCCTGGAGCTGCATTTTTATATCCGCATTTTAGAAATCGTTGTTTAATGTCCGTAATAATGTCGATTGTTTTCAACTCACTGCAGTATTAAATATTAAATACAAGTTCAAGGTCCAAAGATCTTCAAATGCCCTTTAACTTTTAATACGCAATTCGTCTTCGATTGAAGACCTTTAAGTGATATTCCACAGTAAGGGTTTCGTTCAAGGTTAGTAAACAGCCCTTTCGTCCTCAATGAGATTCGAAGGAGAGATGTGGACACACACCACCACACGAGAGGTTTAATCGTATAAAGGTCTAAAAACATCCAAACCTGACCGTAAGAACAACTTTATGTTTTTATGTGTGAGGTCATTATGAAGTTTCCTTATTTACATAAATAGGACTGGAGTCACTGCATGTACTAAAATTAATTCTAAGACCACTGTATCTTATACCAGTATCTAAATTACTTTCACGCTTTATTTTTTCATGTCTCATACTCAGAAAACACTAACAAAATATTATTATGGTAGTAACAAGTTATTGTGTACATCATTACATCTCAAACAACAACAGTAGGTGGTAAACAAAACACAAGTTTTTATACGTAGGTTTCCCTACTGTTACCGATCCGTGGAAAATTGTAATAATATTTCTAACCATTCAGAAAATTAATTAATTCTATGACTGTATCGAAACTTTATCTAGATACTTAATACTAGAAGTTTCTACAATTTCACTATTTTGTTTACACATAGAATTCTCACGTTACAGGAACTCAATTACAAGCGAAATGGGAAATACACATGGAAATAATCGTTGAACCCTTCATTGACCAAGAAAAACAATTTATTGGTCAACGATGAGTTCAAATTATTTCCATTAGCTCACTTCACCAAAATAGTTTACATGAAATAATATAGTTGCATTATGAAACTTACCACCCAGTCCTCTCGTAAGACAACACGCGCATTTCTGTGCGTTTACGGATGTATAGGAGGGCAATGAGGAACTTAAAAAAATTCACTTGGTTATTGAAAATGCATACGGTACGATCAAAGAATTCTTACCAACAACAAATAATACTGATCGAGCAGAAGTATAAACTCTAGTAACTTATAAACCACAGACAAATGAACACTCTTACAACACTGGCTAGAGTGACAGTTGAACATGAGATTTTATATGACGGGAATGGAAAACCCAAAAACAGTATAAAATATGTATAATTTCGCTGGAGTAATCTAAACACACATGAGTTCTGAGTGACTGTGCTAGTTACTTGCTGCATTGCACTATTCCTGCCATGGACAACATTAAAAGTGACTTAAGAAGTTACAAGTTACAACTCTCCTGTTTTCACACACTTGATTACGTGAATAACACTTGTAAAAGGAAGGGGATCGGCTAAAGTAAGCACAAGAGTCACGGTCATAACTCACTATGCATACACAACATAATATATGGGACAACAGGCAGAAGCACACATGATATACAACTCTTTTCATTATTATTACTATCATTACATTTTATCCTTATGCCTTCCACGGCATAATATGAATGAGATATGCCATTTACTCTGCTCCTGCTGATTCTCACCAACCGCAACCTCCTATTCAAAATCTATAATACCTAATCATTAGCAAGGAATGCATGCAAAGAAATGATGCTTCTCTCTGGCAAACTTTTTCTACCAAATATTTCTATGATTTGATGGACTGTACTTCTTCCCTGCGGCTGCTACAAGGTAATCGTTATTAAAAGCAAAATGGCTCGACTACGTCAATCCATTTAAGACCACTCAATTAGATATAAATTGCTTACTACTATCATTACTACATACAAAAAATTAGATGTACAAGTAACGCCAAAAGAAAATGTCTGGGTGGAAATACCCATAGGTTTTTGTCATGTCTCAGTGTTTGGATTGAAAAGGATTCCAACAGCGGTAAAGACGATACACTCTTAATGGTTCTATTACATCTCTAACCAACCAGTTTAATATAAAATAAAACCTACCTACTAAAAATACCTACAAAGAAATTAAAGTGTACATTCATTAGGTGTTTTTGAGACGAGACAACAGATTTCTCAACATAAAAGTCTTAGAAGAAATTGTGTCCTAATATAAACGTAAAGGGAAACAAAATTTAATGTCATGGTCGTGCTCGTACCATCGCTTAGGTATGTGTAATTAAATGACAATGACAATATTCATGTTGTAGAAAAATACAGATACCTACATACTGACTTTCACTTGATGACAGTGTAAATAAATTATATGTGCTCAAAAACAGTCACAAGAAATCAATTAATTACCAATTTGCAAACCTCTTTGCTGCTGCACTTCTGCCAATTCATTATGCTAATTTCCATGTTATGCTAATTGCATAACATGTTCGCAATAATAAAACCCTTACCGATATTAAAAGCCTAAAGAAGTGTAGCACTCATAAATAATTGGTACCTACATATAATCATTATGTGAATCCAACGTATTGCTAAGTGTGTCCACTGTTGTGGAATTCGTATCTCCCAATCTAATTGAGCACACAAAACGCTTAATATTATTGTACAAGTGAAACATTTATGCCATACCTACTTGTAAGTACATAACATCTATCCATATTGTACATATCTCTATTCTGTTCTAATTTCGAATGTAATATGCTTCAATTTGAATATGCCTGAAGAACAAAGCTGACAGTTTAAAGACACACATAACTTAAGAATGAAATCTAATTTTGAAAACTCTAACATACATGTAGCGTGTTACGAAGTTAAACACAAGGTAAATAAAAGTAGGTTGTCTTGTTATGCATAATATTATTATTATGGTTACCTAATTACAAATTACAACTATGTTAACGACCCAAACTATGCATAGATAAATTATTTTCGAATTGGTTCACACATTACTCTCGCAGGTTTGAAGTATGTATAACACTGTACATCACTAAATCAGAATCTGGCTATTCATAGGCGCCAGCAGTATGGACAATCTAGACATAATGACATTATTTGTGAGTCAAAGAGTCAATGAGACGGAATATTATTGTGCACGACGACTTTGACTTTGAGCTAGCATGTTAATTCAGCATAGGAACTAATGTTGTCCACCTTCGTCTCAATAGCAAAACTTCACTCTAAGTAAAGTTATATTTCCAACAACCTCGGAATTGATTTACATACGCAGATATCTCTACGGTACTGTAGTAATAATAATAATCGTGCGCTAAACAATACATAACAAATATATACAATGCGTTTGACCGCAAAAACTGATTGAGCTATAGAACACAGAGGAAAGAATGATTGAAGTAATAACAAAATTGATATAGTGAGAACATAAGAGGTTGTCGTGATCTATTTACTATTTGCCCATTATTATTAGCTACCGTATAGCATACATTACATTTATTACATTGATCTTGTGGCAATTCTTCTAAAAATCTTTGCCAATTTATTGTTTCCTTTCAGCTGCATATCCAACCATAGTATTATGTACGTGTCACTCTTGAAATCTTTGCTGATTTAAATACAATCATGTCTATCACTCACGCGTTTACTATTGTCAGCAATAAACACAAAATCTCATGAAGTGGCAGAATGGAAAATTACGAGGAAAAACAGAGGGGTCGCAAATACCTAAATGAAATTGTGTAATAGTTCTTAGCAATTATCTACATAAAAGTATAAATTATGAGGAATGGGGTCAACCTGCAGGGTCTTCTTTGACGTCAATATTGTTTCTCACTTTCCCTTTATCTAGACCAGAGCAAACTCGTACACTAATCATTGTTTCAATGATTTTTAAGATTTTAACTTGAATGCAACCCTCTGGCTCTCCTTCCATCACACTTGCAAACTCTCAACCAACAATATACCAATCAATACTAAAAACATGAAAACCCACCCCACTCAACTCTATTCATCAACATTGCCGGTTAGCAAACTCTTTTCATAGCTATTTATTAGCTGCATAACGAAAAACATCAACTCAACATCACCTTTACTCACGTCAACAGTTCACAACTAAATAATATATAAAAGTAACCTCCCTTTCAACCTTTAGTCAAATCTTGATCATTATAAGCCAAGCGCATATCATGCAGCGTTATACCATCAGTATTCTTTACTAATATCCAGTCTTCACTTTTTATGAACGTTTTATAAAATTTCAGCTCTATTAAACACTGTACTATACACATTCAGCTACCAACGTGTAAGCACAGTTTCCTTTCAGTCAATCTCAAAATACTAAACTCCTATATACATTTAAGGTTCTATGTACACACTTGCCGAGACTACACAGATGTTAGTTACAAACAAACATCTTAATATCTTATTTTATAGCAAATAAAACAGTGATAATCAAAAAAAAGCTCAGTGAAGACCAAATACCTTAAGCACGTGCGTATTTTCTTTGGAAAATTTTTGATTGATTATTGCCAGCTTAATTTGGAAAAACCCCTTGATGAGAAAAAATTTCCACTAATATAGCTAAATAATAATATCATTTGCAACATGTGAACACGTATACCTAGTGAAAACAATAAGCTGGGGAAGGCAATTATCTGACAAATAATTTGTAAGTATATGCACATCAACCTTTTGTAACAACAGTTTCATATAAGTGCATTACTGTACGCTATGATTGGTTATGCATGCTTGACTTTATCTATTGACACTGACAGTTGACAGCAACAAAAACAAAAAGTTGTACATTGTACCTACTTTATGCCCTCTATATTTGTGCTTAAGATTGGGTACTCTATGAAATCCTTACCTATAGCCTATAAGAACAAATTGTTTATAAATAATAAAATAAAACTAAACTATATACGCACACATACTTGCCGGTACACCAATTATTTATACAAAGTAGGTAATTCCGAATATAGCGACGAGATGGTAAAGAACTAGAGAAATTAGCCTGCGTTAGAGCACACAACAGCAACCATATCTGTAGAACTAGAAATATGAATACACTCAAAAATAAAATTTGACTTAAAAGGGTAGACATACTATGATAGAGCAGGACAGACTTGAATTTCTCTGTAATTTTACAAACGCAACTAAATGTATTTACTTATACATAGATTTAGACTTAGGGTGCATTAGTTTTACTTCCTCGGCAATCCTTGCAATATTTTCAAGTGAATTTTCATTTAAAAGGAAATGAGAAATAGCGTAATTCTACGTACTAACTAACACATAAAAGATTTGTGAGCACCTAATTTGTAAAACAGTAATAAGGTACTAATAATGTGTATTTGAAGTACCGACAGACATGAACTAGTTTGCACATGTTGTATGTGTTACATATACATATAGCACACTATATACATCAAATAGGAATAATTACCTATATATTTGTTGGCATAATTTAGATGAGAAATTTACGCAACCAAATGGGTACCCAGACAGGGCTATAAACCTCCGATATAGCTCTGTATTTGCTTTATGCACATATATCCATTGTTTCATCACACATCGTAATGACTATAAACTAAAAGGCTGTGATAACTATAAAAATGACAAAAAGTTTGACTCACATGACCATAGCAGAATTTTTCATGATTCGTCCACATGGTCCGAATTGCTGGATAGGCGACGGAGCATTTAGAGACCTTGTCCTCCTGTAATATTATATATAAGACGTGTCACAACATTTTCCATTTCTATCGTAAGTAGGTAGGATAATTGAGTTTTAATTTTTATCTTTATAGTTAGTAAAATAGGTAAATACTACATCAAAGTCAAAAATTAAGCTAAAAGGTTTGCGTGATTACATCAAAGCAGGATAAGGCATGTAAGGGAATTCATACAGCAAGCAAAACACAAGAATTAACCAGAAGTTTATGTAGGTTTAGTTCATTCTACAAGTACAACTACATACAAGCGACTGATCTAGAACGACAGCATTTTAAATCTTAGTAGAGTCGTTAAAACAGAAGCCTAGCTCAGCATCAAAATAATTATCAGGTAAGTTTTGATTAGAGTATACAGGCAATAAAAACTTTGAAAATAACACATAACACCAAATTGAACTAGATCTTTACACGATTACAGTATACTGGGTACTTCGCTTTAGAGTTCCATACGAAACCATTAAAATACCTATACATATTGCAATTACAAAGAGCTAGTCTGAATCACGTATTTCACAATAAACATTAGGTAGCTGTGATAAATAGTTATTTGCGCTTGTAATGTTTTCATGTTGTTGGGAATGATTACTGAAATCCAGTTCTCAGTTTTATTATCCGATTATCCCTTTATGACATGAAAAAGTTCCCTGTTGGTAACCTCTAATAATATAAAGCTTGTCATTATCATAGTTATCAAGCATACTTCCTATGCTGCAACTACCTCACACTTGGCATGGCATTATAGCCATGCTGTGTACTTGTAACTGCATGTGTAATGCATTTCACAACATACAAGGAAATGATTCATTTAATTCGTTCTTGCCAATGCTCATGGAATGGAGAAACAAGCCGTCAATTTGCATTAAGTGATCAGTGATCACACAGATTGTACACAACTGTATACATAGAGTCAGACACAGATAATATTATTATTGCATTCAACAAAATATAAGTAGAAAAAAATATTATTTCAAAGCTTTAGTAATTAATAATTTATCTGCATCAAGCAGATTCACAGATCATTATTTTATTGCAAAATAAATAACAATGATAAAACCTCTGAAGTCATCTCCGAATAAACATTGCAAATACAAACTGTAATTAGTGGTGCAATGTTCGCTTACACACGAACAAATGAGAAAACAGAACAATATCTAATCATGAAAAAGTAAACTGATAAAACTCTAACATACATAACATAACCATTAGTAAAAGAACTATACTATAAAAAGCAGAATAATCTGCAATTGTAATAATAATACTCTGCAAACTGAATAACAAGATGTACTCGTGTCGAAAAAGCTTTTGTCGCTACCCAAAAGTTCCCTCCGACCCATGTACTTAGGTAAACGCTAACACATTTATCTTTAATTCTACTCTTATGATTTTCAGACAAGAGACCACATAATGCGTTGCTAGTACTGATAAGATGGCATATAATGACTATACCCCTGACCTTATCCAAAGTTCACACATGCCATTTAAGTAATAAACTTATTTGGAAGAGAATAAGAATAAGACGGGTTTTGAATAACTTCTTCTTACACACTGAAATGAAATGTTATCAGAAAACTCTTTTTAATCCTATAAGTAGATAGGTAACGCAGGTCTATATTGATTATTGTCAATGAGTCAGAATAACGTGACATGACAAATGGCTACATGGGGGCATGACTATATGACAAGTCACAACAGTCAGTTTTTAATCAAACACACCTTTTTTGTACATGTTGAGGATATTCAATCCAATAATAATTGAAATTGCCCAATTAAGTAAGCACTCAAATAGCAAGAGTCAAGTATAAACTGCCAAAATTGTCAAATTTCAAGTGCTGGCACTTGAAGCTAATTACTGCTAATTAGCTAATTATGTACTTGACATAAAGTTTATGAAAAAGCATGCTGTTGTTACTCTCGCTGAAAATGTGTCCACATAGTAATTGTTTTCAGGTTTTTAATACGTCCAATCAGTTTCCATTTGCCAAGCTAATTAAAGTAATTTAAAGCAGCTGTCAATATGTCATGTCAACTACTCCGACCGCCATGGCATTCTCATTGCATAAAGACGAGTGGACAGTTTGTCAAAAAATTTGTTTACATAAAAAATGTATAAAATGTGATTAATCTTACGGCCAAGTTCCAGACCGCTTCCGGCGTCTATGAAATGAATCGTCGTCTCGGGGCAAAACAAGATCTTCATCTTCACTAGTCAAGCTTATTATGCTACTTTCCGAATCACGACTGCCAAGCCAGAAATTCCTTCGACACGGATCACGAGAACCAGAAAGGTTGAAATGCGAACCATGCCACGCAGGACGTGTTTCAATGACCATTTTGTTGTTTGGCCACGAGGGAGGAATCCCGATCACTTAGAAATGATTAGTGTAGTAGTATAAGAAAGTGAAGGTGATTCAATTCGCTGTAATCAATTCAATGATAACACGCAGGTATAACGTGAGTTGGGAAGACACAAGTCAGACAGACCAAGTCTCATCCAGCCAATCCTTGTGATTAAGTTGGTTTCGTAAAATGTTGTAGCTGAGTTGCTTTGTAGGGCACTAACCCATACAGAAAATGAAGAGCGGATGTCAGGAACTTAACTCTTCATGCTAAACTCAACTAACAATAAACAGCGGGAGCAATAGCATTCTGCTCTTCGAGCTACAGCCATAGACTGCTTTCGTGATTTCCACGGACTAACTGGGAGATTAGCTTTTCAGCAAAACTAAAACTTGAGTCATTTGTATATACATAAGGTATGTCTGTATTATCATCTCATCACTACGAATAGCAACCAGATTTTTTACATTACCATTTGCACAGCAATCTTATGAATGTTGTTTACGAGCTATAAGTCAAAAGTATACTGTTTTGTCAGAATGAATGGGGTCAACTCAATTCAACACCTCGAAGAACCAATTCTTCACTCAACTCAAATCAACATGAAGGCGCAAGTTGTGTCATTAAGCTGTTTGCCTACAGGTTGGTTAGCTGGTTCGTTGTAGTTCTGTTAGTTGTAGTACTACGTAGTACATCATAGTTTAGTTGGATGTAGTAAACCGCTTAAAAGCAGCTCTTATTTATTTACTATACTGCACAATTGCTGTTTCAATCTTAACAAATCTATATGACGATAATATTTGTATGGAGAGGCATATTAGAGATATTGAGATAACTCGTCTCTCTACTTCCAACTTTTCTATTATATTCTACTCTCCTCCTAAGTAGGCACTTCAAGCACTATTAGTCACCACCAGACTTCAATCAAATCTTCTGCTCCTCCTCAATCCTCATTACTGTACATTCCCAATCTAGATAAATATGTACAATTTATTTATAAGTAATCTGAGATAATTGGAATATAATCTGTCACAGCGTTGTATGGAATGTATAAAGAAACACAAGAATGCAATCTATGTATCTTCATGTAATATGTTCTTCCAACTGACTATAACTGCAATGGACAAGGATACAATTGGTATTGGTATGTACTTTGTTCAGGCCTAACATTTTTTACAACTACTGCGTTGAACCGTTGTTCTCATTTGATACAAAAAATCAACAATTTATAAAGCACTATGTAAATTGCTATGTCATATTTTCAATAAGATCTCTAATGATCAATGATGAAACACAGTTCACAAAACTGTTACAAAAACAACACAATCGAGTGGTTCCACTGAAATTAATTAAAACGTCTATATAATCAGCAATAAAGGGACGTTCTTTAAACACATGATGCAATTTCCTGAGTGAGACTGGCTATAGTAGTACATGTACAGTACGTGGTAAGTGCAAAACCACATGTACCTTAACAGTTGTTTCTATGAACTGCTTATTTCAGCATATTAAATGAATCTCATATTAATATACAAATAGTGGTCCGCTATCTAAGAGAAATGATGACGGGAATCCACATTGCATCCCGAAACAAATCATAATATAGCTATGGATGTACTAAAAAATCTGATTTATAATTATAGCATAATATTATAGTAGTACATGTAATAGGATAATAATAATTAGGTACCTTAACTGAAAGTGGATATTAACATTTTGTGACACCACAGTTTTTAACTGTATATACGATCAATACTATACTCGATAACTTTATGAATCTTAATGACGGAAAATTTGTATGTACCAATTCCTGTCGTAAAGTATTCTTGCCTTGTGCTGAAACTGTAATTGGAAATTGACTCACTCTAAAAACAAAGAACTTTTAACAAACTTGTGTACGAAATGTCAACCCTTTTAGAAGAATTATGAAATTCCTACACGTAATTGTTAAAATAAGTGTTTTATGGTTTTGTGCATGCCATTTATGTCAGTATGCATATTATCTCTAAAATGTGGCGTTTCATTTATCTAATCTTTTGCTGTGGCTTTGAGAATTAACTACAACCACAGTCCTAGGATTGCGCTACAACCATGACTGCACCATATCAACAAAGTATCGATAGGAATCATTAATATTAAACCTGATACAAAACCATTTCCCTAAAAACATGTTTCACATGCACATAAATGTTTTGGTTGGCAGGAAAAGCTTCAACCATCAGGATCGAAAGGACAAGTCTAACTCAAGTCGCTGCACTGTAAATCAAAGAGAGACGAAGAATACAAACACTTTAAGCTAAGGTAGATAATAGTGAGATACAAGTACAGTGCGGTAAACACTGGTATAGACTCAGTTTGCATATTCACATTTTGCAAACAACACAATAAGTACAGTACATGTAATATTAATATCCCGTCACTCACTGTCGGTTAATTGTCCCACAGCAAGAGGCTAATGAGACTAAAATGACGCATTAACAAATATTTACTGCGTTTATTTATATTATTTATGTTACTGCGTTTAGAGTGTCCTGAACTGAGCTTTTCCATCCAACATATGAATATTTGTTATTTCGTTTGCTTATATCTCTCATTTGTATACAACTAGCACATGAACTGTAAGTTTCTGCCTAACAGTTACACACTAATATTGCAAATAACAACCCGACATTTATTTTCATACGACCAGAAATGAACTCATGATGATCCCATCATGAGTGCACCGTACTAGTGCGAGCTGGTGTGACTGAGCTAAGAGCGTAAAGTATACAAAGATTCCATTTACGCAGCAATTAGACTTTTTAAGTGAAGTAAATTATATTATACCAAAACTAACAGGAGTTACAACTTATAACCTCAAAAAATCTAATCACGATTTGTTTTCCATGAGTTAACTAACTTTTTCTACAATAATTTAGTTAAATGATGTACTTTGCTAACAGCTTGGTTTTAGAGTTAAGAATATGACTCTATCTATGACTAGTGGGGAATTTACTTGTACACAAACGTAAATAAATTAACACGGAAATCAATATCGTGTCTATGAACGGGTGTCTATACCTCACAAGACGCTGTGACTTTAGTTTGCCTGTACGCTTGAACGTACGTTTAACTATAGGTATGTAATGTATGTAATTTGGTATCAACAAAAATGAAAAGATTTACCGGGAAATGGAGTTAAGAGGAAGTCTTCTTCAAAAGATAAGTACGTGTTCAAACAGATGTGTTAGCAAGTTGTCTAAACAGAAAATCGTTTTATCGATGTTATGATACGGTTTAATTGGATCAGTAAGGAAGACGGGTGAGAGCCTGTCCAGGTGAGGACAAACGACTACACTGACCAAAACCACAGGCGGAATTCCCACTTTTAAGGAGCTCACCAGCAACCACTCTTCTCTCAATACATCATTACGTATGCATACCGAAGGTCGATCATTTTTTATTCAACCTATTTCCACCTCTAGCTATAATCATCAGTTGAATGTATGAACATACATTACTTACCACATTACAACGTACCTTAAACTCTATATAGGTGGTATAAGGCATAGAAACACCAACCTCAACAATAATTACAATCCTTTTTGCTGCAGAATGCTGAACTATCATGTTTGTAAAATATTAACTCTTTTTGATGGCATACCTATTACCTATGTAGTTGCATGTGAGTGAGAAGAATGAGCATCAACAACAACTCAACATGACATAATAGATATGGTCAAAAGACCGTATAACTATAAACACTTCATTGCACATACAGACGTTATAACCCACTCCAGTTTTAAATCATCCACATATCAACGCAGATAATCTACATTACTTACAAAATTATATTGAAGTCAGTTATGCTCGTTATGTTATGGGCAACCGCTCCTATTAGTAATGTTGTTAGAATCTTCATTCTTTCAAGGGAGCTGGGAGCATCTGATCATCTCTCATTCACCCTTTCAACACTAAATTATTGCTGTCGTCTATTTATGTACCTAAACATTTCAAGCCATCAACAACACTGTTTCTAGTTGTGACTTGATAATCATCGAACATCAATCACATTCCCGACATTCCCTACGTTCTCTCTTTTCAATTATTAAGTAACGAAGTTACTTGTATGCCAATGAAATCCATGTCTGTCCGTTCGCACGATAACTCAAGCACGGCACGGTTTGAGGTAATGACTACAAAATAGGTGCACGTGTTCTAGTGGTCCATTAGAAAGCAAAGGTCGCAGATTGGGTCAATCGGCCAACTTCGTAGGACCTTTTAGACAAACTAATATGCAGCCTCTACAATACACCGCAATTTAAATACTGCTATGCGAATTTTACTTAGATTTGAAATTGAACAATTAGAAGAATTTGAAGATCGCCAATGCTGGAGTATTTCAATTTAATGAAATGCCCTTTTAGTAATTTATATATTGCTGCTAACACGGTTTCACAGTTTACGTGTCAATGTCACAGTTCATCTTACCGCGTCATAGCTCACATCACAGATCACTGTTCACTTCGTTACTTGTTCACGCCCGGCTTTGAGCCAGTTTATTAAATTATATGAAATGCCTAAGCATGATGCATGATCATGTATTCTATATGTCATCACATTGATCACACCATCCATCTGTCTCAATTGGGTTACCGGGATGAGAGGGATTAATTATGTAGTACCTTGATACACTTAGATGTACAGAATCTAGCACGCATTGTGCACAACTTAAATACAGTCTAGTCATGAACATTACAGCATTATCTGTATGTTTATTTGGGATGGGACTATTAATACCTAGTTTTAATCTACAATGTATATCAGAATCAGATGCAAGGTACCATAAATATCACACGCGACAGCAATCCTATATGCACTATCGTTATAAATGAATGACTTTTGCACAAGCACTGTCTCCAACTGACTCGAATAATGATAACCTTTCATCACTCATTGATCCCACGACAATTATAAACAATAATAAATAATAATTTTGATCTGTGCATATGTCCTTTAAAACAGAAATTAAAGTTTAGACTTTGTTCGACTTGTAATGCAATCTGCGTGTAGGTATCCTATGACTATGTTCATCCATTCATTTAAAACGGCATTTGACTTTATTGCTGACAAGATCAAAGGACTTGAAAACCCTTGAGATATGACTTTTGGTGCTACTGAAAATCACTTTCAGTAGCACCTTTTAACAAAGTTGAGCAAAAATTGTCAAGTGTTAGTTTCCGTTGGTACTACTACTATGTATACGAATTGCAGGACAGTATACTACGACAATACAACAAGTGGACCTCCTAGGTTGCGTGCCTAGGCTTACTTGTCTTTTTTTGCTACAAGGTGCATCATATTTTACCATGAATAACTTATAACTACAAATACGTACCTATAATATCCTACCACAAAACTGACAATAAGAAATGCTGTTAGCACGTCCGCAGTAATACATTAAAGAAGAAAGACTAAAGACATGCACAAAAAGTTTATACATTCACGTCAAATATTTCTGTGAAATATAACTCTATTGTAATGTAAATCTAATATGAATTGAATCCATCATCATTTTGTACATTAGAAAACATATCATATCTTCCTTGTAAATCTTCGGTGTATCTTGTGTTATGATTTACAAGGAAGATGTTTTTGTTTACGTTAACTATACGAAACGTAATACAATCAGTTCATACAGAAAACGACAGGAAGCTATTCTTTGTTTACTGAACTGACGTCGGATGATAGCCACGATAGCTTAAGTAACTTTTTGCTACACAAATACATTTAATATGATATGCAGACAAGTTTCACGCACTAATCCAAGGAGTTATTAACGAGGAAATGGGAGGAATATCTGTCTTGATTGTTATACTACGAGAAGTAATGAATGATTCTTAATGGCATGGCTTTAGTAAGTATCTAGAAGTAATTAACGTTCGTTGAAGAGCTTCTTTCCAAACTTCCTATGTCATGTCTTATGTGCATTGTCTAAATGTTGTGTGTATACTTTATCCGTACATAATACGCAAGTCTGTAGTTTGCATATTGGCAAGTATATGATTGATAATACAGTAGGAGGATATTTTTGTATATAAACATACACATATTATATAGATTAATGTTTTGGGTACTGAGAATTGGCTATATCTCAACTTCTTGTTAGTTATACATAATTTCAGTGATATACCATATACCCTTAGCTATATGTAACTTCTATATATAACTATACAGATTGTATGTCTACAATTTTAATTTTACCACAATACCTATGCAATTTACGATTAGAAAAAATATATCGTGCAAGACACAATAATATTTTAGAGACAAAGTGGAAAAAAGCAAGTCCAATTATTAAATGAGATATATCACGCACTTGTACTACAACAATGGAATGCAGATGAGACTGGATAGTTTGTTTGCTAACGCGTAGTACATAATATGCACAATTCACATTCCACTGCATTCCTACGTATCTATCCAGCGCTTTTGTATTGCTTAGAGTAAAAACGTTGTGTATGTATGTATATAGTACAAGGATAAGCAATTAGCATATTTTAATAGGATAGGATAAGCGATTGTTGCAATGATATTAATTAACTGCTGTTGGCTGTACAGGAATTTAAGCTATTTAGTTTAATACAAATGATTGCGTTTACTTACAAGCTGTACAAGAAGTAAACAACTTGTTAGACAGTTAAATATTACCTTGATAAATCATCCCCTTCACAACCTCTGTAGAGGTAGCATAGTAGCAACAAGAGTACAGAAAACGCACCACGAAAAAACGGAATTGTCCACATGACCCAGGGTGAAAGAATACAAATGTACATAGTAATAACAGACACATCCGTGAAAATTGTCAGTCCCAGAAGAACAACCCAACACCATTCCATATCCCATCCCATCAAAAAAGGTAATTAAGTAAATACAAATTCCTTATATACAAAACAAATGTTACACTGGCATTTTTATCAAAACAAAAAATAAAAAACAATAGGATCATCATAACAGCAGAAAATCCGTCACCGTCACGCCGTCACCACACCACAGATTTGTTTTTGAAAAATAGAAAAGTAACCGAATTTACCTGAAGGTCCTTCGTTTATCCGTTTTGAGTGACAGTCCCAACGGTCCTAAAGTTGACCCGCCACTTGCCTCACGTTCCCCTGCAGAGACGGAAAGATTTTCCGTGGATGCTGCAACCGCGTCTGCATTAGTAGTACCCACGCTAGCAGAATTAAATGACGAGCTGCTACCATTGTCACACTTGCTGCAACTCATTGTCGATTATAGGGGTCTTCTTCAGCACCACTTGTTGTTTGAGCACCAGAGTCTCTACAGAAGATCTTCCACAGTCAGTTTCGAGACCTATACACACACAAATTCACACAGCTTAAGATTGAATCACTACTAGAAGAAACAATGCTTTGAGAAACTTAACGTACTTGTATAACTACTTAACTACGTAGAGGAATGAACTTATTGAACGTGGAGAGAACAGTATTGTTCTTAATAAAGTTAAAAGAGTAAAAAAGAATAAGAAGATAATTGTTATTACTTTATGAGTGAGCTCTGCAGTAGGTTATGCAAGAATGTCAGTCGGACAGCAACTGGATCTATTAAAGTTTCATATGGGTCATTTTATACTTTTGCCCCGCCCTAACAAATCTCTTGACTCGACTTCTTACAAGACAACTACAACAACTGATTCTTGTTGACTATGACCTGTTAGTACCAAACTCAGACATAGTCTTTATGACCAAGTTTTCACCTTTCATATTTATTATTACTATGTGCTCCCCTCTCTTTCAAAGTCTTGATTAGAATGTAAACATTTTAGATACATTCTAGCCACACTACACACAAGAACACTTCATATTCACATTTCCCTCACACCAGGAGCAATGCGAGCAACGTGATACATGTCTTTTCTTCCATTACACCCCACACATACTAAAATACACAATGAATTGTCATTTTTGTCATTTGAATTCCATGCAATCACCAGAAATCCCTAAATTAGGTACATGAAACTTCGTATGTACGAGGATCATTTAAGTAATCTTTTAGGAAGCATTTTTCTTGTTTGTATATTGTAAATGCAGTATGTACATAAAACAACGACGGATTTTTATGTTGTGAAAATAATTATGAACTTGTATAGTATGTGAAGCAAACAAGTATTCTGCCTTTAGCATAAACTTGCTCCTGCATAGAAATACGTAGATACTTCGGAGCACACTACAAACACACGTCGTTCTCGTTATCCTTCGTTATCTTTTTTCTGTGTTAATTCTTCGGCACATTCATTGACACGCATAAAACATTTAGCTGACAGACAGAGTGCCACTCACAGACATTTACTGCCAACAACCAACTGCTTTCTGTGTAAATGCTTTTTACTTTAACTTGTACTTTTATATACTGATAAATGTACTGCCATGCTTTGTTGTACTGTATGGCATTGTTTATCTATTAAAAGCGAGCGTATTGCACGTATTTTTATGTGCATGTAATATTATACAGGGTTTACAATTACTATTATTGTATGTTTGTAGCAGAGTATGTAATTTGTTAAGCTTACAAATGTTGCGTATTATACAGACTCACAACAGTACTCACTATAACGTTAATATCAACTTTGTTAATATTAACAATATTAAGTATCGTAAGATACTTTTATAGGATAAGAATGGATTTTGCGTCTGTCGGTCCGTCTGTTTGCAAAATAACTTAAGAACGGTTTGAGATACTGGACTCAAACTTGGTACACGTATTCTAGTAACTCATTGGAAGGCTCAGTTCGAAAATAGGGTCAATCGATCAACTCCTTCGTGACCTTTAACCTTTTAGACTAACTACCGTGTCAATACTGCCTGCACATCACACTGCACTGCGTTTTAAATGCTGCTGTCAATTATACTTCGGTTTGAAAGAGAAACCTGCCAACCCGTTGAATTGGAAGACAGACAGTGTTTGAATATTCTGAAAAAAGAGAATTCGTGTTTTGAAATATTATTTAACCAGATAAGTAGTTAGTTATACTGCTACTAACACATAGTGTTAGAGTTGACGTGATGATGTCACAGTTAATGTTATCGTGTCGAAGTTCATAGCACCCTCCGACCCTCCCTTACGATACTGTATTCTACCGATGCAAATGGTTTATTATTATTATCTAAAGAACTCTTAGACCTAATGTTAACTGTACTTCAGTTGTTTAATTTGGTGACAATGTGTATATATTTGTAGGAGGCTAGCAAAAACAAAATGTAAGCAGTTCACTAAAGCAAAATAAATGTGGTAGTAGTAGTATGAAGGGATCGTGGAATCTCGCGTTGCCAGACTAGGCTTAAAAACATATTCTACATTTTAGTCATGTAATTCTCAAACTTCGGTATAATCATGTGAATATGAGTTTTCACAGATAAATATAAAAACATAATATGCGCATTTGTAAAAAAGGGTAATTCTATTTTTGTCACAGTTTTTACAGAATAAAGAAATGCATGCAAGATAATAAGCATCAGTTTTTATAACCCTGTACATGTACAACTAGTATTAATGTAATTTAAACTGCATTGCACACTTTAATACGTTTTACCTCGGCTTGAGGCGTACATGAATGAGCTGATTGCGTAATAATAAAATGTTTTATCTAAGAAAAACTGATGGTGTATGCTGTATATAATATGTCGGTTCATGATCTGAAATTCTATGCACTACTGTACACAATAAAGTATGATAATACTATACCTATAATAATAAAATTACTTTTTATCTAAGCGTTATTTACTTGTGGATGCTGAATTCATGTACAGATGCCACAGGTGAATACAGAATGTATTGAAATTAAAAATAGGAAGGCACTCCACATAATGTGTATATGTCAATGTATATAATGAACGAATGTAAAGCAAGCTATTACTGTATTTATCTAGGGTTATACTTTTGGTTTCAGTTTATAACTGCTATATAACGTGACAGAAATGGATGTGAACATTAAATTGTTGCATTTTACACACTTTTTTCTTTTCATGGTTTCATCACGTTCACGTTAATTGACTGGGAAGCAGAACTGCAGCAATAGCTTAATATTTATTGTCTCTGCTATTATTACCATTAAACTCTTACGCAATATTGATTTGTGTGTATCTCAGGAATTGAGAACACAAAGATTAACTTATTATTTTGTACCATTTTCTTATCACCCTGTTGCTGCCATCGCAGTAGAGGTTTCATATCCGAGGAAGTATTGCCCGGCAGCACATGTGGCAATCTATTTATCGGAGTGTGTAAGTTTTGAACTGACTTGCGAAAAAGTCGATTCCTGAAAGATTCAATTCGGTGTTTTAAGTAAGTAACACTGGGATTTTTTTCTTCAATCTGATACCAAACCATGTCATTCTTACTATTATTGTTTCTTGCATTGTTTACTTGTATTTAACACAAGAGAAGCATATATGCATACAACATTCCACCTTCCTATCAACTAACAAGGTTGGTGATTCTTGCAAAAAGTCTATAAACAAAGTTAACCTTACATATACCTTGTACAGTACAAATACCCGGTATTAGACGCGTACTATGGTTCTCGGGTGTCAATATAATATATGAACGCTCATATACAAATACTTATACATAATACAATTCTATATATTACGTAACAAAGTCAAAGTCTTATGTAAATGGTGACCCGTGCCAAAAAAGTTGGAAGTTTCTTTTAAACAGTTCGATGTTTTTATTTGGATATTAATGTGGATTATAGTAGAAGATTACATTATGAAATTAAGAATTGCCTAGTATGCTATTCTCATCAACCCACATATTAAGATAGGACAACAGTACAACCTAAATAAGACACCAAATCGAAGTCGAATTTCTATACACTGTATGTATGACAATATCTTTTAAATTCTTTAATCATTAATTTATAACCCTTGAAATTCAGAGTGGAATATATGGAATATCTAAACTGATGTTTGCTTTTTAAGACTCGAAATCATGAAGTTTGCAGAACATTTACTTGCTCACATCACCCCGGAGTGGAGAAAGCAGTATATTCAATATGAGGTAAGCATTATCCCTTAGAATTGCATGCATAAGCATTAATTTTTGGACCTAGTAGTACAGCAAGTCCCTAAAGTAAATCAATGACGGATGGCAGACATTTAGTGTTTTTTCCACAAATCGATATTTTGGAAGCTCCAGATGTTCAATAAATTGAATGCACAAAAAGTAGCATTTATGACCGTTTTCGTCATTCAAATACCTATTTATAAAGTTAATATATGTAAGAAATTCTAAATAATAATGTTATATGCAATCGTGTCCGGGGTTCTTGAGAACTTTTTCAGACCTTTCACCAGCTTTCACTATGCATGAAAAAATGTGACATTTTTTACAAAATTGCCATATGGCAAATATTGTAAATGTGGCAATGTAATGTAATGGATGGAATATATTGTACATGAATTGACTATGGTTTCTTATAATCATACTCTGTTTCTATCACACATAATATTATGACATTAATTTTTACTTTAATTATGATTCCAGGATATGAAAGCTTTGTTGTATACTGCTGTTGAACAAGCTCCATCATCGGATGTTGTTGAACCAGACGTAACGACTCGGCATTACGCTCAGTTTGATGAGCAATTTTTCCACTTTTGCGAAAAGGAGCTTATAAAAATCAACACATTTTACAATGGTTTACATATTGTTATAAACTGAATTCTATATAATATAATAAATTTTATTTATGCTTTTAATAACTTCAATTATTTCTATTTCAGAAAAATTGTCTGAAGCTACCCGAAAGTATGTAAATTTGAGAAGTGAATTAGATTCTTTACGTCAGTCTGAAGAAAATGAACGTAGTGGTATCATCGACGGCCTTCGAAAGCGCAAAGAAAAAGCAGTTCAATTTTTCGGAGGAAAGAAAGAACCGTTGCGAAAAATGGGCGATCTGAAATTAGCTTTTAGTGAATTTTATCTTAGTTTGATCTTACTTCAAAACTACCAAAATTTAAACTACACTGGTTTCCGGAAAATTCTTAAAAAACATGACAAACTCCTGAGTAGTGACAGTGGAGCCAAATGGCGTGATGACAAAGTTGAAATGGCAGGGTTTCATACAAACAAGGAGATCGACAAACTTATTCACGAAACAGAAAATACTGTGACAATGGAACTAGAATTAGGAAATCGGTAATTACATATTTACAACTAGATTCATTTTCATAACCAAAAAGTAACTCATGAATTGAACCTTTTATCATTTATATTTCTAAAGATCAAAAGCGATGAAGCGATTGAGAGTCCCACCATTAGGTGCGTTCACACTTTCTTAGGTTAAAACTATCTATATGAACGTCTTATAGTGTTCCAGAAGTACTAATACAATTTTATTTTTCCATAGGTGACCAGCAATCTCCGTGGACTACTTTTAAGGTTGGTAATGGTAAAGCGCATACTAAAGGGGAAAATAAGGCATTTTATTCTACAGCTTACTCATATCTTTAGGTCGGTTTATTTTCTGGCTCATTCATGGTTTTGCTGGTTGCTGTCGTCCTGTCAGCGATATTTCATGGACCACACCGCGAAGACTGGAGAATAGTATTCCGCCTATACAGAGGCCCTTTGTTGTTGGTCCTGTTCATATTTTTGATGGGGATTAATGTGTATGGCTGGCGTTCTTCAGGAGTCAATCATGTACTGATTTTCGAGTTGGATCCACGAAATCATTTATCAGAGCAGCACCTTATGGAAATGGCGGCCATTCTTGGAGTCGTATGGACATTGAGTGTCCTTAGTTTCCTGTATTCGAAAGCCTTAAGTATTCCTCCTTACGCTAACCCGTTGGCTCTGGTTATCATACTAGTATTATTTATGCTGAATCCAACAAAGACATTTCGACACGAAGCCCGGTTTTGGGTTCTGTCTGTTCTCGTGAGTTAAAACATAATTTCAATGTGTAATGTGCAAAGCTTTTTAGTATGGGCTTAAAATTTGAAAATAATTTGAAAATCAATTTTGTTCTCTGCTTTACAGTGGCATATTATATGTGCTCCATTTTACTACGTTGGATTTGCAGACTTTTGGCTCGCTGACCAACTCAATAGCCTTGTTCCTGTTTTAAACGATTTTCAGTATCTGATATGCTTTTACTTAACATCAAATGGAGATTTCGACAGTGTTGGCCCAGGTAATAAGCTGAAACCTTTATTACTACAACCTTTTATCTGTATACGAAAATTAGTGAAATGTTTAAGGCTTTTAGGTATGTATACTTGAGTGAGTTATTTTGTGAAATAGACGACACAAGATGTGTTGGTATCGACAAATCTTGGTATTTTCGTCCCTTCTTTGCATGTCTTCCGGCATGGTTTCGTTTTATGCAATGTCTTCGCCGTTATCGAGACAGCAGAGAAGCGTTCCCTCATTTAGCTAACGCTGGAAAATATTCTACTACTTTTTTTGTAGTGTTATTTTCAACCTTAAATCTGTATTATCGAGGTATGAATTTTTACTCACTATTATATTATGCATGAAAGTAAACTTTTTATATATTTGCAATTAAATTAAAGTTTTATTTCCTATTTTTGTATAGAAACTCATAAAGTAGAATTCAATACATTCTTTTTCTTATGGATTGCTGCGTCTATCATTTCTTCATGCTATGCTTACATATGGGATATCAAAATGGATTGGGGCTTATTTGACAAAAATGCTGGAGATAACACATTTTTAAGAGAAGAGATTGTTTATTCAGAGAAAAGCTACTATTACTTTGCCATTGTTGAAGATTTCGTTCTTAGGTTTGGTTGGGCTGTTTCATTATCATTGACCGAAATGGGATATGTGCATGGAGATCTTATGGTTTCAATATTAGCACCATTGGAAGTGTTTCGTCGATTTGTATGGAACTTTTTTCGCTTGGAGAATGAGCATTTGAACAATTGTGGTAAATTTCGAGCTGTAAGAGATATTTCAGTCGCTCCATTGGATGCCTCAGATCAAACTCAAATTATAAAAATGATGGACGAAGCTGATGGTGTAACAAATAGAAGAATAAAAAAGAAAATTTCCAAAAGTAGTAAGAAACTTGGTGAACAAAGAATCCTTTTAGAAGGAGACACCACGGATGATCCCGATAATTAGTGTGGTTTTGTAAATAAGAAATAATGCATTTACAATCGAATACCCGTGTTACGCGTATTTTAATGATAATCTCAAGTTCAAGTAACTAGATTGATTAGTTATAGACACCAGTATTACATTTGTAGACAAAGGCAGTTGTAATGCTTTGGTACTAAACTTCTGAATTACAAGTAACACAATTTTCCATTTAAACTTTAGATGATATTATACTTTTAACCTATAGATGATACTGACTTATATAATGTATAGTGTATATTTGATGAACATTTTAAGCAACTGTAATAAGTAAACTAAACTGACAGTAAATAACCTGCAACAAATTACTATTTTATAACAGCAGAGGTTTTTTCTATCATTCCGATTGTGGCATCTTAACACTATATTTTGTTATGTGACTATTCTCAATTTACCTTATACAGGAATAGTACTAGGTATTCATGACAAACCTACTATGTATTTGTATGTACAGGAAAACAATTAAATGTAACATAAACGCAAGTATGTCCATAATGGTTGGTCCATAACGAAACAATTTTACCATTTAGATTTAACAACATAATATCATTTGGATAATTGAAGGAACAAATTAACTTTCGAAGTGGTACAAACATTATATCACTTATTTTCGGTAACCACCTAAAATCATATAACAAAATTAGTTATTTGTACATTACTAAAAGCGAAACATACAATATCTGTATTGGTTTAATGAACTAGTAAATAAAAACTGAAGAACTAACCGTAACCGCCTCCTCCTCCACCATGACCGTGGCCGCCTATATTATATATTAAGAATTAGTTCTCAAAGAAAATCTCAAATGGGTAAACAAATATAGAGCAATAAGATTAGACTTTAATATGTTTAATATGTTAATAGTTATGAGCATGGATCTCACCGTAACCTCCTCCTCCTCCACCATGACCGTGGCCGCCTATATTATATATTAAGAATTAGTTCTCAAAGAAAATCTCAAATTGGGTAAACAAATATAGAGCAATAAGATTAGACTTTATAATGTTTTATGAGCATGGATCTCACCGTAACCTCCTCCTCCTCCACTATGACCGTACCCACCTAAAAATGAATTTGTAATTAATAAGTGAACAAATTAAAGTATATTACAATGCTCCGAATAATTCAAACACAGATTGCTAGATTGCTACCATCAGTGAGTAAAATAGAGTGCATGTGTGCAACTTACCATGACCGCCATGTCCTCCATAACCTGATATGAAAAATAAAAATACAAATCACATCATGATAAGTAAATATTAATTTGTAAAGAACATATTAGCTAACTCGTTTATATGAATGCTTATATATAGTTTGAACTGGTACAACCATGTCTAATTACCTCCGTAACCTGAAAAGAGATGAGAAAAGAAAGGTATTATTGATTTTATATTGCTTAATGTGATAAAAAATTATTTATAAGTTTAATTTCAGATTTGCATAATCCGCAGCACATACCTCCTCCTCCTCCTGTAAATAATACATTATTTTTTATTACAGATAGAAATAAAGCTTTAGATTACTCTTCTATATACATACATATTCATTTACTATAATATAGGTAGTCATATTTAAATATATGTACCATAAAATTTTATATGTACTCAATAAATCCTAACTCACCATATCCACCGGTTCCACCGTGCCCTCCGTAACCACCCGAACCTCCATACCCTAAAGCAAATAGTAATATACAAATTGCTTAGAATCAAACATCACATTATAGAGTCAATAATTATGGCACTAAAATAACAACAATAGTTATCTAAAAGCATTAGTTAACTTTCTAAGATTTAAGTATAAAATCCATGCGATTTTTGAAGAGAAGACTGAAGGTTTTTACGAATCCATATATTTTTCATTACCCCCGTGTCCTAAAATCAAAAATTTATTGTGTGCCATAAATCCATTATCATTTAAACACTCATTATGATACAGACAGTGAATTTGTATGAAAATTGTTGCAAGTAACACATAAGTAATGTATAAGGTTCTCACCTCCGTGTCCTAAATGACGTCCGTAGGAAATGAAATTCATAGTAAAATTACAATGATTACATTTCATGATAATGTGGGATTGGTAAAGTGGAATTAACCGAAATGAATTTGTAAATGAAAGATGTCACAAACCTCCTTGACCTATATCATGTAAATACATACACACATGTAGAGGATTGTATATCATAAATACATACATGTAAATGGTATAATGATTTTTTATAATAATTTGTTCACCTCCTCCGGCATATCCAGTTGTTATAACTATGATCTTCCCTCCTCCTCCGCCACCACCTTCAAGATGACATTTTAAAACATAATATCTGTATTTTATTTACCTTTTCATATGTAATTCATATCAAACCACATTAAATTTTTCCATGAATATATTTTTATGCACTTTTATAACACTTTACCTTTATATTTCGTTGAATTTACAAAGACAATGGAGCAAATTAGAAAAACTGCTACCTGCAAGAATAGTTGGATTAGTCCATGCAATAGTTATGTACTATACGTATTCAACCTTTACTTAAAAGTTTAAACTCAAAATTCTACAAAATGACTTACAACGATTTTCATATTGGAAAGATCAATTTGTTTATTGAACTTTTGTGTTTAAATATAAAATACTTTCAAAATGTTGGACTTTCATGTAACTTCACAGAATCAAACTTGACTAGCAAATTTTTTCAACATTAACAATGCTTTTATATACCTGAGTGCAAGAAAACAACATGTTGTGTTAATGAAAGGTACATATTACATTATTACACTAATAGTAACACTGTTCCACGGTGAGACTATTGCTTGAATCGACATTTAGAGGTGAGTCTGTGAAACTCTTACCTCAACAATGTCTTTAAACCCGTGTTGTTAGGTATTTCACAACAATGATCAAGTTCAGAGCTTTAACTGTAACAATAATGGATTAATGGTATATCTGTGTACTGAGTGTACCTATTGTATATTGTCACTTACCTTACAGCTTTCCTCTCTTATTGATTTCAGTGCATCAATCGTGCGTAAACAATTATAATTTAAAGCTTTCTTTTCTCCTTAGTCCTTATATAATAAATCACTCAATTCTGAGATTTGGTTTTGCAGGGAAACTTTGGTTAAAAATGACTATGAGACGACGTTTTTCACGCTTTTACTTTTTAACGCATTTCTATGCTATGTAATGTGATTATAGGCAGCTTATGTCCTTTTATTCTAGTAATTCTTCTTAACGAGAAGTTTTCTATGGGTGAAATTGCACGAGTAATTCTAATTAATTTGTGAAGTTCGTCAACTTGGTTAGTATGACTCACTCATTAACTGATAAAAGTACATACAGGTATAGTAGGGATTTAATATTTAACGTTATAAAGTTATCTTTATATTAATTCTTTTCTTTATTCTATTCTAATCTTTATAGAATTAATGAATGAAAGGCCTTCATCTCATTGTAAACGAATGCTGGTGAATGATGTTTTGAATACCATAATGTTAGACTCATCCCACCTTATCATATTTATAAATGTCTAGTCTACTATGATGTATCTTACTTAATATTACAGGTAAAACTTAATTTAATGAGGGTTACCTGCAAATAATTTGTATTAATGAACTCATTTTTACTCAAAGCAACTCATTTTTATTCAGCTTCTCATAAAGGATATAAAAACAGCTTTACAAATGAATATTAATTACCTAAAACACAACATACAGTTGTAAGTGAAATATAGTTACTTATTAGCTAAACGAACCAAGCTAAACGATACTAAAGTACGATAAGGACCATTATATTGATAGTCATATCTGTATATTGTACATCATAATTAATTAGATAAACCGTATAAAAAGTTGTACTGCCATAAACCAATTAAGTTTATTTCATTGTTTAACTGTCGAATGGTTTGAGACGCACTGAACACAGATCACAGCAAATAAAAAATAACGAAAAGTGTGTACTGATACAAATTGGCATTTAAAAATTAAGAAGGTTTAAATGAAGGTATGCTAATGTATGAATCCTTTTCAAACCGAAAAATTCTATAGATACCTGTACCACAACCCATGACACTTATAAACGAAACCGAAATTTGCCAGCAAAAGTATATAAGCATCCTTTGGGAACAGCCAGCCAGCTTATCTTCCATAGCCTCCTGTTAAGTGTTAAGTTAACGTGTATTAAGTCATTAAGTTTTTACATGCAGTTTTCTTTATGTAGTTATGCACTAAATATCATGAAATAATTTTCATGAAGATGTAAGATATAACATTTTTAAAAACATAAAACAAATGTACCTCCTCCATGTCCACCGCCGCCATGTCCACCACCATATCCACCACCTAAATAATAGTTATAATATTATTTGAATAATACAATCAAACATGCATAAGCATACAGAAAAAGTTTTTTACAATGATCATCTAACCTCCATATCCTCCATACCCACCATGCCCACCTTGAAACACAATTATTGAGACAATTTATTACGGGTGACGACCATGATAATTGAGGAAAGCTGAAACAATACTAAACATAGCCCAAATACATGTAAACATTTCTATACTATCAACTTGCCTGTGCCCCCATAACCTCCGTGTCCACCTAAAATGATTAAAATTGTGTCATTATTATGTAAACAGGGAAATATATATCACTGAAAAAAAACATTTATGTGTTAAACACTTGCCTGTACCACCATATCCACCGTGCCCTCCTAAAGAAATAATAAAATTCCCGATCATTAGATTATAAGTGCTTGAGGGATAATTAGCTAGTTATATAATTATAACTAAATTATAATTGTCATTGTAAATACTTGCCTCCTCCTCCGTATCCTCCATGTCCACCTAGAGACAATTAAAATGGTGACGTTATTCATACAATAAGCTTAACATCTCAAATTTAGTACACTGATTATAAGCTTAAACACAGGGGATAAAACCGGCAATTGCGATAAAATATCATAAGCACTTGCCTGTACCACCATGACCACCTAAAATCAAATGATGCGTTATATTGCGAAAATGAAGTTCATAAAAGTTCTATAAAGGAAACTCATAACTATTTTCATGGAAATAAAGCTGTTAAACCGTATTCATATTATTAGGTAGATAAATAAATGTGAAAAGTGCAGTACCAGTTCCTCCTTTTCCACCTATGAATTTAAATAGTCTTAATTAATTTCACTTTTACAACGCATATTGTTACGTAATGCATTTGCAAACACAATGTAATGAAGATAAAAATCTTTAGCTACCTTGATAAGTAGTATTTATGACGACAACTCTTTTACCACCTCCTCCGCCTCCTCCTTTATATTTGGTACACAAGGACAACTCGGCCAAAAGGATGAAAATTGACAAAACCTACATGAAAAAATACATTTTCAGAATTTGAATTACAGTTAACCAGAAAAATCTAGGTGTAACGTTTATGTATCCAGTAACGCTTTATATAAAATACTTACCATTAAAAATTTCATTTTACTTATTGCGTGAATGTACTTCTAGTATTTTAACAGAGCAATTATTCTGCGGGCAGAACCAAATTATATTATGCAATTCTAAGATCTCAAGCTCTCGTTTATATATCCCTTACAGATTCTCCTAAGTTAAGTGTATGCTATGCTTATGTCACACTTCAGTTACATACCTAGTTGAATTTTTATGCTAATGGGCTAACAAATTGTAATTAGATTTAATAGGTATATGTCTTATCTAAGGTATTTAACAATTTTCCCATAATAATGTGTAATTAACAGTAAACTATAGTATTATAGAGGTAGCTGCTACATATTATGCACAGTTAAATACCACGTTCGCATTTTAAGTAAGAAAAATTCACTGTGATTTGGAATTTGGATTGTCATGTCATACTTCAGTGCGGAAACTGTATACAAAGAAATAGAGTTGCTAAGAAGAGACTTTCCCTTTGAATACAATATGCATTCACTTTGATGTCCTTTTATCGTACATGTAATGTAGGTGGTATTATGTTTATAAAGGTTGATTCGATACATTCGAATTCTTTTGTTTATTCATTTCATCCATTGATTTCTTTAACATGAATTATTTCTTTGTAAATGTGTATATCATCATGTATTATTCATAATTACCTTATAGGCTAGGGTGACGGTGACGGTTACGACGACCGGAAGAGGTAGACTACTATACATGCAATTTGTTGTCTCAACAAGAAACAATAATTGCTCTTGCTGGGGTAAACAGACTTTTTGGCATAAACAAAATCACATAGGTACCTATACATATGTACATAATACAAATGGACAGTTTATTGTTTCTTTTTAATTTCTCTTTAGAAACAACTTCACTCTGCACTTTGCTACGCTTTGTGCATGAGATTCTGAAAGGTGTCTGTTTTTTGTGCGGTAGCAATGATCGAGAGTTTATCTTTAAGTCTAAATAAATATACTCACTAGATATTTACTATGTATTGGGTATGTAGACCAAAATAAATTGTATGTGTATCGTATGCAATGCAACGATACTTTATTGACAATGAGTAAATTGTATAAATAAAATGCAAATAATAACGTGCTTTTACAATCATTTGGAGAGATACAGTAATGCATATAAAGAGAACTACGGAAGAGTAAATAAACAAGCTTAATTATAAATATATATTCAATTTATTTCTGTATCTCTACAATATATTTTCCAAAGTCATTACACAAATAGATACCTGTTTTAGAACCAACTATACTTAACCATGAGATCAAATAGTTTTCAATTGCTACTGACGAGTTGTTTTGGATTTCTGACATAATCTTTTCTGTATTACAGGGATGTATGGTATAAAATGGTATATTTAGTAAAGGATGGTCTTGTTGTGTGAGGGTGGACCACAACTGCTCAGAATTGCTTCTATCTGCTGAGTTTGTAAATAAGTTCCAAATCTCATCTAAGCTTAACAACTGTCCATCAAAGCGAGATATATTAAAATATAACACAGGAACGCCGTAACTTAAACTGTAAACAATATCATACTGACAATTCACTATAGTGGAGGTATTCTGTGTTTCTAGTGCATCATTTGCTACAGATTGCATTTTATCTGGAAAGGTTCTGAAGCAAGAGTAGGACAAGTAGTAATCTCCTGGAGACTTTCTGTCTCCCTTGCAAACCCACTCTTCATGAAGATGTTCAGCCACATTCAGGAAATAGTCACAGGAACGTACGAATTCCTCCCAAGAGAGTTTCCCATCAAGAACCATATCTCTGCAAAATCAAATGGAACCTTTAATAAATATCCAAACATAAGTGATATTGTATAACAATGAAGGCACCTAAGCGGCATCAGCATTCAATTCTCCGGTGGTAAAGGCAATATTTTATTCTTCTCACAATCAGTTCATAATTGTATCCGTAAATAGTAAATACATGAAATTCTTTTCACATGACAAATCTGTCTCATTCTCATCATATGAATTCTCTGTCGTTGTGTAATATATATACATTGTCAACCAAATAATAAGGCTCTCCTTCCTGACGGATACATACCTATCCTAATATGTATTACAGACACTTCTTAGCACACGTACATATAGAAAGTTTTTGTTTGATTTTCCAGAATTCGGAGATTTGTGCATTGTGTTCTTAGAGGCGAGGCTAGTTTAAGAATGCAGCAAAAAGCGGGTGCGAAAAAACCTCTTTACCATTACCCAGCTTTCTAAAATTCAACTAAACTCAATGCAAATCTAAATCATCCTAAATATGAGTCCCCTTTCAAAAATTTGAGTCTGGAAATTTCAGTTTCATATTTAACGATAAACGAAGTGATTATAGGTACCTATAAGTAAAACTAATGTTAAAGTAAAGTATACAAGCTGTACACCTATACAGGATAGAAATACTAGAATGATTCATTCGTGTATGTTTCGTTTGCATTGCATCTAATGAATATGTGTGTTGTGTAATATGTGTACAGTTTGCAAAATGCCCGAAAAATACATTTTTGAATAGCCTCTAAAGGACTGGAATTTCGGGACAGGAGGAATTGGTGTAACAGATCATTATTTCCAAAAAGATTTTTACCTGATTTGGTTTTGTGAAGGTGTCCAAGTCAATTTTGGAGGGGTGTTGGAACGCAGACGCAAAGGTTGTATTGAGGAGCGTGACGTGGCTGCCACAGCAAACCCTTTGATTCCATGAACAAGGCAGGAACACGGCAAGCTGTGTGTTTGAGGATCGTGTGGATGATATAACGCATTTGAGTCAGCTTATAACAGTAATCATACTGGGAGAAACAGAAAGCATAGCAGAAGAAGCAAAGGCAAGCAAGACGAATTATTTTAGACGACAGCAACAGCAGCAGGAAGATTCGCCATAACGTTTTACGGTTTGCCGACCCGACCCGAGTTTTCTGTGACCCTGCTGCCGGTGTCCCGCTCTCCTTCTATTAAATCTATTAGTTCACCATCTGGACATTTTCCACAAAGTCGCATCACTTTTGGATGCATAAATCAGCAAGTTCTCTTCCAAAATATTTTTGTCCTCGGGCAACAAGAGGTTCTCATTTGCTTATCATCTTACTTACTATTACTTAACTTCCTTACTTGTACTTTTACCAATAATTTACACAATACTGTAATTGGCCATTAATAGTGCACAAGCAAAACGAAGTAAGTTACTTACACATTTATTACGTGCTACGTTGTTGTACGTCGGAAATCTTACGAACAATACGTGTGTTAGTAATACAAAGTCAAAAGTAACAGTTTAGTTTATATCTTTTATACCATACCATATCGTCAAGTCAATCGTGGTCAGTTTCATCATTGGGTTGTCTGTGTGTCTATTTCGACTGTAATTGAATTTATTGTCTACAGCAGATAGTTTTCATCATTTTTTGGTTTCATTGTTGACACTTTGTGATTTCAAATTTCAACTCGTCAGTTTGAATAAACATTGTTATTTTACAACAACAGCCATCAACTAACAACGAAATCAACAAGGAAATAAGCGTAATCCGAAGTAGTCCCTTTTTCCACCCTACTACATTCTTGAAAATCGACTAGACGATTTAGGTATTTTTTTTATATAACCCTGAAACATGACCATAACCATCCTTTTATATTACCTATTAATTACTGTTACGTTGTAAAAAGTTACATCACTATTTCCCAATGAGAAGCAAGGCTGTTCATCATTGTTTGATTTGCTTACGTGTGTGACGTGACAGCCAGCTTTCTATTTTAGTGAATGAAACATATTTAGTTTAAGATATTTATTACACCTAATCATAATCGTAATTAGGTTTGTGAATTATTGCAAAAAAGTGATAGTGTAGTTGTAATTACTGCTGCTTAACTTGTATCGGATTTTTGTTTCGGACCAGCTGACACTTATTAATGCATTGCTGTACAATATACAAACTTCAGAATCACTAATACTAATTAATTTTTGTGTTTGAATAGGTTCGCCTAAGTAAAAAATACGGACTGTCTCAATTAGAATTTTACAATGGGTAACGTGTTCACAAGTTTGTTTAAAGGCCTTTTTGGCAAAAAGGAAATGAGAATTTTAATGGTTGGTTTGGATGCTGCCGGAAAGACTACCATTTTGTACAAATTGAAACTTGGAGAAATTGTTACAACTATTCCAACAATTGGTAATTTTTTTCAATATTCCAATTTCGAAACTTATGAATGATTGATGTTTTAAATATAAATACACTTTAATTTATTAATATTACTGCAACACCTGTATTTATCTTGAAAAACATTATAATGTCTTATTTGTTTGTAGGTTTCAATGTTGAAACGGTCGAGTATAAAAATATAAGTTTTACGGTATGGGATGTGGGTGGTCAAGATAAAATTCGACCGCTGTGGAGACACTACTTCCAAAACACACAAGTATGCCTTATTGATTACAATTTACAGTACCATTTTTTGACAGGTTTAAAGTCTTTTCTAGCATTGTATGTAGCAAAATTGTAGTGTGTACTAAAAGTGGTGAAAATAATGTGTGAAAAGTGTTAGGTTGTTTATTTTGTTATTATTTGCCAAATAGTACCGTCTTTAAATTGGTAACAATGATTCCAAGTATTAGGTAATTGCATGTTTCCATCATATGCAAAAATACCAAAGAAAAACGAAAAGAGCGAAGTTGTATTTATATGTTTTATTAGTTAACACTTTCTTAGTCTTTGTAATTTACTGATTGATTTACCGAAAAGCACGCCTTTGTAAGACAAGCCTATCAGTCTATATGTACGAGGATGTAAGTTTTCTCACATTTCTAACAATAATTGGTAACTTTAATTTTGTGTTGTTTACAGGGCTTGATATTCGTGGTTGACTCTAATGATAGAGAAAGAATTGGTGAAGCCCGTGAGGAACTGATGAGAATGTTAGCCGAAGATGAGCTACGTGATGCTGTTTTGCTTATTTTTGCCAATAAGCAGGTAAATGATCCGCGAAATGAATATTTGCTTTCCTTAAGCGTATAGTTAATGAAAAGTATGATAATTGTAAATAACATGTTGAATTAATGAATCTGTTTGAAATAGGATTTACCCAATGCTATGAATGCTGCGGAGATCACAGACAAGTTGGGTTTACACTCGTTGAGGAATAGAAACTGGTACATCCAAGCCACTTGTGCCACTTCAGGTGACGGCCTGTATGAAGGTCTTGACTGGCTCTCCAACCAGCTCAAAAATGCCAACCGCTAACCAAAATTCACTTGTATGAAAAAAATCAACACACTAATTGCGAATATCCCCTCTTTCCAAATCCCAACACTCCGAAGCCGAAATGAAATCATTTGAAAATCAATCCTGCATAATTAATAAATATATTAATTTAAGTACGTACATTTGAATATAATTTAAATAAGCTACTATTATTACTTTACTATAAAAATGGAAAGAGACCTTCCGCTTTTCACAAGGACAACTAATACTGTATTTATTACAGATCATGAAAAATTAAAGGACAAGATTGCGCTAGGGTGTATTTGTATGTAAACTTTAAAAATAAAAAAGGCGTCGTTATTAAATATAAACGATTATTATATAAAAATAATCATTATTACATTTCACTATAATTAATCGTTATTTTACGGTACAAGTACTGCAGTTACAGCGTCTGAGAACATTATACTATATGGCTTATTAACAGTTGTGTGTAGTAAACTCAATTATAATTCGATTGCTGTTCTTTTCACTGTATTGTGTGCGTGTGTGTCGATAGTAGTGTGTAAGGCAATTCATGTTTCTAATAATGGATCTTCCAGGATCCCTTGACTTTTAAAGGATGTAATAATATTGTACCGTTGAGTAGGCAAGAAATGTTGACTTGTAGTTATATTCATTGTATACACAACTTGGTCTTGTTGTATTTTGCTTCAAAATGCAACAAACGCATTCATTTGGAAATGCTGCTTCATAATATTTAATATGTGATAACAATACCAAGTTGTCTAAATGCCATGCAATTACGGTTTAGGAGTGCTTTGTCGTAGCATTAATTATGATATGTGTACCTTTTACTATTGAATGTGCAATCTAGACTAAACTAATGCACTTGCGTGGAGATGTGGATATGACATCATTTCTTGCCTGCGTTCTTAAAAACAAAAGTCTTCTGTTTATTGATTATTTATATTTGTTCAGAGATACATAAATCAAATCGGCAAAACAGATGGATTGATTATTGGCCTTGATCCGATTGTATTGATTACAAGAACGATATGAAAGATGATAAATTATGTGTAATGTACATTCCTAGTTGTTGTAAAAATTTCATGAACTATTAAATTAATTTTGAGAAAACAGTCCTTTCTAGAAAAACTCCTGTCTATACTTCTACTCTATTTTAGTCAATTCATAATCATGCACATGCACAACAAACATTAAACAAGTAATTAGTTTCATATTTATTTGCACAATTCATTCATCATAATTATTAAGCTTTCCGCGGCTTTCCATACAACAGACAATTTGGATTTCATGTTTTCATCTATTTAAGTGCTGGTTACAGACGGATTTAATCATCCTAGCCAACATTATTTCATTAATACCCATGTTATGCACACAATTACAATTACCCTTGTAACAGTTTTTTTTAGTAACAAATAAGAATTACGTTTTGTGTATTGTAAGTGTAACCATAAAAAACTATTTCCATATTCAATGTGTACAAACAATGTTTACGACACAAAATTAACATTTGTTTGTAGGTTGGTTGGTGTGTAGTGTGTATGTTAATTTTTAAAGGAAATAATACATTTATGTTAGACGCTTGGCCTTATGGTATAAAGCATCCACAACTTTCCCCATGTTTTGTATCAGACCCAAGGCAGCTTCGTAAGCTTTGTCTTCTTCATTCGAATCGAAAATCACCAACATTCCAGCTCCTTGATCCAAAACTCCAGCCAGTTTCTTGTCTAAAATCATCTGTGAAAGTTTTTGTTCCACACTTTCCTTAGCGAGACCAATTGTCTTCGCCACATGGGCCACCTAAATAAATACAACAGTAAAACTGTTAGTTTGGGAACAATCGCTATGTCAAAAGTATCCTTAATAAAGGAAGAGTTATATAAATCGATATGGGTAATGGGTACCTCAACTTTGGAGTAAGGCTCAATAATCCGACACAAGTTCTGCTCCATCATTTTATCATATAGTGTTGCAAAATGAGCTTTCACAACAGGATCATCTTCCAATTCTGCTGTATACGTTTTTAAAGCTGTTTGAAAGTCGGCTAGAGATCGCTTATGTGCAGCATTTGCAACAGCTCTCATTGCATCCACATCTTTTCCTTTGTATTTCAGGGCCAATTTTCCACTAAGAAGTTGGGTGACTTCTTCCGGTCTATATTTCAATATTTGTGGGGTAAATTTTGTGAGCTGGAGCAATGTTAGCGTGTAAATATATTATATAGAACTTTAACTTACAAGTTTAGCATAATTTTGGACAACAGCATGTATTTCAAGGCTGCAAGCGCTCCTGGATTTTCGATGCTGTCTAAACCTTCAAACGCTTCGTAAAAATAAGAGTAGGCTGTTTTGAAGTCTTTCTCATCAGCTGCGTGCAAAATACCTGTTAAACAAAACAATAACTTAAAAACATTCGCAACAAAAGTCACAGAAATAAACCAAATTTTTGTAGGTGTAGGTGTATCCTCATCAAAAGATGATGCTGTAAATGATATTATTACATTACCTGACTGCAAATCTAATGAGGCTTGCATGTTGGGTGGACAATAAATAGAATTAGCCGTTGTTCTTGCAGATGTTAATCCAGCTCGAGCCCTTGGAAGGTTTCCCAACGCGTGATAAGTTTTACTTTCCAATAATTGAACTTCTACTAAAAGGTTCTTATCGTCAACTTTTTTCAATTCCTTTAACAGCGCTCCACCAAGCAGAAGCGCTTCGGCGCAATTTTCATTGTCGTAGTAAACTGCAATCAATCGGGCTTCCAACGATTGTCTTAAAAATGTTCGCTTTTCGGCCCTAGCCCATTCGATGCAATCCTTACAAACCTTGACTTGTGTTTCTTTTGGGCCATCGATTTCCAAATACATATCCACTAAAGATCGTACAAGTTTTGCAGCTTTTGCCTTACTAACGGTGTTCAAAAATGTTCGTACATTTTGGATCAAACCATGAAAGCTTTCAGAATCATTATTGTTTTTATGTTTTTCTGCTATAGCCATAATTTCCGCTTCATTCTGAAACACTCGGTTTTCATCATCACCAGAATCTTCAGATGGATCAATAGCTGAAATAATTTAAATATTACAATTCAATTTACCTTAACCATTTTCATTGGGCAAACGGAGTGCCAAGTGCCAACATTATCTTTTACGTGTCATCATATTGAGAATTTGACAATGATAATTGCTGTATATGAATAAGAGTTGTGTAGACCAACCTTATAATTTTAACCTAAATATGAAACAAAATAATCAAATTACCAATTCTTTTAGTTGACCCTTCTTTTTGAATAGAACTTGGTTTGGCGACCTCAGCACTGGCCATTTTGCTGAAAGAAGTTGTTACCTATCTATTACTTTCTCGATTTTGTTTTTAAAGATACCGTTCCCCAAACTTGGCTTTGGCAATTTGTCCGTACTTTTCCGGTGCTTCTATTTGTCGTAAAACTGTCAACTGTTGAATCGTAAGGTAAAATCCAAATCCGAGATTTTCTTCAGCCCTTTCAGAGTTGAACTTGAACACGAAATTTCAAATTCGTTGTGCTAAACAAAATACAAAAAACGAAGTATTTAAAATAACCGTGATTGCAATTTTAAAAACAACGACCAAAAGTACTAACTAATATTCAATAAAATGTTAAACAAAATTGACAATAAACCGAAAATGACAAACCTTTTCAGCGTTTCTGTCCCTGGTTCTTTTTGTTTGGTTTGACGAACTCTCGTACTGTTGTATTTGTATTCACAAAGTGCTTCTCGCGCAAGATTTATCATCAATGACATTTGCTTTTTGGAATTTCGCAAAATTTCTTCATTTGTGAGTTGCCTGCGTCATCTGTATGAAGCGAGATAAGACTCCACACAACCGTGAAACTTTGATTTGGTGGGAAAAATACGAGTTGTTTTATGCACAACGAAAATACCATAAAGCATCAACCGATAAATGTAAACAAAACAAAATGCGAATACGACTGTGTTAAACAGTTGACAACTGAGGAATTTTACTATTTGGTAAGTGATTATTTGTTACTGTTTGTATTTAAAAATATGCAATGCAGCTGCAGGAATCAAAATTATCGAGTTCTCAGCTCATTGTCACTATTCCCTAATATTAGAACGATAAAAGTAATAAATTGATCTAAATAATGTTTTAATTATGGTACAAGGTTATTTAACATTTAAGTGTATTTATCAATTTGGCATTGACAGCTGATCAGATTATCAGTGTGTTTAAGATGTGGTGGCTGGGTTAATGTGTAATAACTTTAAACGTAACAAGAGTTAATTTTGGTTTGGTATGTGTTTAGTTGTATGCGTAATATTATATACTTTTTACAGATTATTTTTTACATGTTTAATGTTTTTTTTAAATAGGTGCAGAAGATTTTCGAATTTGTGCATGTCTATTGTCCATATCCAAGAAAACCCAAAGAAATAGCAGTTTCGTTTGTAAGTTTAAAGATAATTTTTTATTGCTTATTAATATTAATAATTTCTTCAGTTTCATTTAAATCATTCATGATTTTATGATTATTTTTGTGATTTGTATTTGCAGGAGTATTATTTTACGAGCATCTAAAACGAAACTACAGGATTATTAAAGCACGCTACCTGTTACTTACTATAAGTTACATTATTTGTTTTTGTTAAAATTTTACAAGTATTTACTTGGTGTTGACTTATATTTTATTATTGTCTGTTTATTAATTTTAATCTATAATGTTTTATAATGACGCATAATGAAGATGCAAATCAAAGTACAACCGAAAGTTACCCTTTACGTCTCGAGTCAACTGACACATCTTACATCAATGCAACCCTAATTGATAATTCTGTTGAGGGTGACATTTTCCCTGAGCAGTATAATCAACCTACAACATCTACAGTGCCGGCAATTCCCGTCTCTTTCGGGGTGCCTAATTCTGACGAAAATAATGCTGTTAAGAAGAAGCGTAGTAGGCACAAAGAGAACATTAAAAATGGCAACACCCTGTCAACAACCACAGATTCTTCCTCTGCAGCTGGGTCGAATAAAAGGTCGATTCTTGGATACGCAAACTCCCCATCTCCATTGCAGGCCAAAATTTCAGACGACCTTAGTACCTGTTCGTATTTAATAAACTTGGACACCTCTTCCGATGCCTATGTTTTAGATGCTGGTAATGACAACACTGAAGGCCAGGGGGATAGTTTATGTGCAGAAAACTTGTCTTGCTCTATGTTATCGTGTCATGAAGTGCTAGAGATATCTGAAGATGTAATACCCTAATCATTTGTATGCTTATTTTAACATCTCTCTAAGAGTGAAAAATGCAATAATATTAATATTATTATAATTTCAGATTAAAGGCCTAAACTTTGAGCTTTTGAAACGAGACGAGTATATAGAAAAATTAGCAAAGTCACTTGAAGTGGCTCTAAAAGACAAGGAGGAACAAGAGAAGGAAGTAACAAGACTAGCTAATAATGTAAGAAAAAAGCATTTAATAGATATATGTATTTCTATTTATTATATAGATACTTATATGAAATGTAACAATTTTTTTGTATTTTGATACTTGTGCAGATTCAAATCGTCCAGCATGAGTTGAATAAATTCACGGTACACACAAGTTCCCAGTTTGAGAATATTAGGGGACAGCAATTTGAGCTAAGCTCATACTTAAGCCCTCCAAACGAACGTTCTTTTGTGAATACGCCATTAGTGCCTGAAACAAAAGCACAGTTTTGCCAAACTGATGGGACTACCTACAAGTCGGTCGGTGTTACATGTAAAAGTCTGTCGATAGAACCTGCCGTTGTACAACAAAATTGCCATAACCTACAGTTGTCATCTCAAAACCTCCGCTCCGAAGTGGCAGCCTTGAAATTGTTTGTCTCTGATTATTTTGAATCAATGAAGCGTATTAATGGAGAAGATATTGTTCGAAGTGTTACTAATTTGTATCATAAACAAAATGAAGATCTCGTTTCCATCAAGGCTCAATATTCCGAAGATTCTAGTTATCAAACCAATCTAAAAATTCAATTAGAAGAGGAAATTAAAAATTTGAAAATTATGCATCATAAAGAACTTGAAATGAAAAACGAAGAAATACATTCACTAATTCAAGATAGTGCAAAGGTATACGCAATAATTTTTTTCTCCATTACTATCATTATTACTTTTTTATGTTTCACATTTGTTTGTTACTTATTACTTACTTTTATAATAATCAACACTTCATGTCATGTTTATATTTTCAGTCAAAAGAGCAATTTGAAGAATTCAAGCTGCAACAAGAAAATGATGTTCAAACTATACAATTAGCCAATGAAGGAGTATTAAAAAACAAAAACAACGAAATCCAAGCTTTAAATGCAAAAATGTCTAGGGTAGGGTAACTTTGAAAAAGCATTTGTTATTTATTGTATTAACCCATTCTTCTTTTATTATTTTAAGTATTCATTATATTTAAATCTGAAACATTTTTAATTTAGTTGGAGGAGACTATAAAAAATTCAAAAACAAATGAGAAAAATGAAGTTGAACGCATCAAGCAAAAACATGAAGACATATTAAAAAGCAAAAATGAAGAAATACGATGTCTTCATTTGAAACTGTCAAAGGTGACAACATACTATTTTCTGTTATCCAACAAGAATGCAATTCATAAAAAAATGATTATAATTCGCAAAGTGCTGTTTCGCTTTAATTTTATTAAACGTTTTCATTAAAAATTGCAGATGGAAGAAGCTAAGCGTAATGACCAGAAATTGAATTCAATGGTTTCAAGACTGTCCCCTGAAGGAAGTGAACTGGAGTCGGAGCAGATGTTGAACGACACAACATCAAGTGTCGGAAATCATTTCCATTTGACAAGGACAAAAATGGACTACTTAAAATTAACTCCCCCAGTTGAATGCATTGACGACGGTGAGATATTGGAGCAAAGTAGCGCATCCGATGTGCCCAACAGTATTATTGAAGATTTAAAGTTACAGGTAAATAAATAAACGAAATAAACTACCTAACACATTTCTGAAATCCCTATTCAACTAAACAAGATATTGTTGTTTATTAATAATTTTTATTTATGCTCCCTTTACAGCTCCTTGATGTTGAAAAAAAGTTTGATGCAAATCGTAAGTATCTTGATGAACAAACTTTTGAGAGAGAACAAGAGAGAGACGAGTTTCACAAGGCCATAGAAAGTTTGCAGTTGAAAATCGAAGATTTAAAAAAGGAGAAAGATCGCCTAAATAACATAATTGCAAACCAAAAGTTAGAAATTGGAGATTATGAGACTCGCTTAAGAGATGCTGTAAACACCGAGCAGGATTTAATTCGAAAAGGTGATCGAGGGGACGAGGAATTAAAAACCGCAGTCGATAAGGTGAATTTTATTACACAATCCTTGTATTTAGTTTTCGTGTAAATTTTGTCATTTTAAAGCATTTTTAATTTCCTCGCACTCAGATATTTGAGCTACGTGAAATTATAAGAGACTTAGAAGAGCAGATTGATACCGCTACCGTAAATGCTTTAGAACTGAAAGATCAAAATCAATTGTTGTCAGATGAGTTAGATCGTTTAGAAATTATAAAAAGAGATCAAGAAGATGCTTTGCAAACAACACAGGACACCATATATACACTAGGAGGAGATATGGTTGAAGAACTGCAAACTCAGGTAGCGTATATCGAATTGTAGAGTTTATAAACTTAAATTATATTCTAATTCTATAAATCTAAATTGTTTTATTTCATTAGATCCAAGATTTAACAAGACGACTGGAAAAGAAATTAAACGAGATGGACAACTTCCCTTGGCAAACTCGTCCAAATAGTTCCTGTTCGGGGGCTATTTCAGTTTCAACGGAAGATGTCTCAGTCCGGTGAGTCTAATCATACAGATATTAAATGATATTATATTATTAAATGATAAAACTTTATATTTTCATCATCATTGTCATATCCAAAAATGCCACTGAGTAGTGCACTTGCAACGGAACATGTGTTGTAATAAACTTACACTACGCTACTCAATAAGTTCATTTTTAAGAATACTTTGGCTAAACCTTTTAAACAATGTTTACAGAGAATTCAGCTACCTTAATCGTGATAAAGAATGTGATCCTAAAGAAGCTGGTTCATTGTTGTGTGATGGTTTACGACGTCTAGATACTCACTTTGACAATTTGGTGCGTTTCGAAGAAGTGATAGTAAAAAAACTGCAAGATGCAGAAATGAGACTGTCACACGCTAAGCAAAGATATGAGGTGAGTTTTTAAAGCTAGTATTTTTGATTTGATTATCTGTTGTACTTTTACATTGCTTATCTGTTAAGTGTAGTACTGTAATGTCTGTGTCTTCAAGATAAATGTTATAACGTGGACATCAGTTTTTGACGAACACAAATTTTTCTTTCTGTACTCATGATTTTCAAATAGGAAATGGAGAACGAAAGGATTGTTTATCAAGAAAATATAAAATCACAAATAAACAAAATAGCAGACTTGGAAAGTCGTCTAGACCAATTCCGATTTGAACCTTCTCCTAGTGTCGTCACCCTAAGCGGACTGAGAGCTCGGGTTACAGCTCTTACAGAGGAATGCGAACAATATAAAGGCAACCTACAACTTCGGACAATTGAGGTTTTTTTACTGTCATTGTCAATGTTTGGAAAATCGGAATATGCCCATTGAAATCGTTTGAACAAAAACTTCATTTTTGTTCGTTTGTCAACCGACTTTATTAATTTAGAAAAAATGGTTGGAAAGTAAAATACTGTTAAAAGATTCTCGTACCATTTGCATCG
Organism: Pogonognathellus flavescens; assembly: GCA_019776165.1. Classification (NCBI taxonomy): domain Eukaryota; kingdom Metazoa; phylum Arthropoda; class Collembola; order Entomobryomorpha; family Tomoceridae; genus Pogonognathellus; species Pogonognathellus flavescens. Next base: position 67,024 of record JABASD010000540.1, read on the forward strand.
TATTCATTGGCATATTCGGGCGTTTCTCATGTCGAATTTTATAGATTTTTAAAGTTTGTTAATTTAATGCATCGAAACCTTAATTTTTTCTAGTTGCAAGACGCCAATGTCCGATTGGTTGCAACACAAGCTATGTTTGAAAAATATAAATCTATGGCTGCTCGAAACGCAACATCACGGGTTGATCAAAACTCCGTACAAACACAGATGAGAGTTAATATGAACGAATCTTACAGTCAAACGGAAAAAATTGTAGACAAACTTTCTACTTCTGAAGCAAGTGTTCAAACAAACGAAATTGTCCTGGAGAAAAAGGGCGACGAATTTATGTATTTCAATCGACCATTTGAAGTTTCTGCTATACCTGGTGGACCTGCTCCAACATATTCTACTCCAAACGAAATTTTAAACATCCAAAAGAGTTCAATTAAGACGAAAACTCACTTGGGAAACAGTTGGACTTTACTGGGTGCCGGTGACTCCGATTTATCCAGAACTCCCGAAGTTGGACGAAACCGAATATATCCATCTGCATTGGCATTTTCTAACGAAAAATCCCTGGACAGATTCTCTAACAAAAGTGTCAGCTTTAATATCAAGGCAAGTAATTTGTGTTGTGTAAAAAAGGCTAACTAATTTGAAAATACTATGGCAACTCAGATTAAGTAGTCATCATCCTTCCTTCGGTGAAGCAAAGACAAGTTTGTTGCTGTAGCTCAATATTTTGATAGACACATTTAAAATTGAAGTTCATTCTCTATTCTTCAGTCTCAGAATTCAGTGTCAAAATCGAATCTCAAAATTTTTAGTATTTTACTATTTACAACTTCAAACTCTTGGGGAAATTCCGTGACACGGTCATACTAGTCATTGTCCGTATTAAATTTTAAAGTGGTCAGAATGAGTAGTGATGTGGGGCAATCTGGGAATGAGTCCCTGCCAAGATCCGGTGGAAGTTTTTTAGATGGATTTTGTTCTTCAAATGAGTATTGTGAAGCAGACTTATGTAAGTTACTGAAACCATCTTATACAGTGAAAATTCCTGGAGAAGAGCGTTGTGTTGATATCAAAAAGCCCATCTTGCAGTCACCTTGTGGATGGTTCATGTCGGATTCATTATTTAGCTATTGCAAATACAGAAAAATCAACCGACCCTTATCGGGTGTTCAAGGGAATATTCAGAACTATAAAATATCTACCTCTAAGATGAGAGGATTAGGCCGACGAATTTCTACTAATACTTTGCATGGTATTGAGTCAGTCAACGATCTTAGGTCATGGGGCTTATGCAAAGACGACAAAAGGCGATATTTCTTGGAACAAATGATTCATTCTAGTGACCCTTCCGGACAAGCTGTACTTTTTTAGCAGCTATTTCTTGATTTCTTTAAAATCGTGTTTGCTAGACTTTCTAATATAATTTTTGTCTCACAGGAACTTGAGCGGGGAGAAAACGATCCTGGTGTGGGTGATGACTTGTAAGTTTTTAGTGAAAACATTTTATTTGTTAAGTAAGTACTGAAAGATATATATTTAACAAATAATTATTATTTTCTTCTAGTTTACAAGATGCTGAGGATAGGTCCGAATCGTAAGTTTTATTTATTTTAAACATTACAGTCAACAAAGAATAATTAATTATTGTTATGATTTCAGTATTATATTAAATGGTATTGCGTAATTTAGTTCAAGAGGAGGAACGGGGAAAAATGCGTCAGATCCTGGGGAATCTGGAAAAAGTAAATTATTAGCTAGTGTATCTACGAATAACTTTCGAACACAATATTCTATGGAATATGCCCTTGTTGTTTTCAGTAAGAAAAGTTATTACTTTGTTATAATTTTACAGGAGCTAGAGGTCTGACTGGAGAGGGACAGACTGGATCTGGAGGTTCCGGTCAGGGAGCAAGTGGGAAAAACGGTTCAGGTCGAGGAATGGGTGCGACTAGAGGCTCAGGTGAAGGAATGGCTGTAACTGACGGTTCTGGTCAAGGAATGAGTAAAAAAGGAGGTTCAGGTCAACGAAAAAGTGGAGGCGAAGGAATGGCTGGAATTGAAGGTTCGGAACAAGGAGTGAGTGGTAGAAGAAGTTTAGGTCAACGAAAAAGCGGAGGTGAAGGAATGGCTGGAACTGGAGGTGCAAATCAAGGGATGAGTGAAAAAAGAGGGTCAGTTCAACGTAACAGCGGTGGTGAAGGAATGGCTGGAACTGGAGGTGCAAATC
>JABASD010000541.1:0-69226 GCA_019776165.1 Pogonognathellus flavescens
AGTACTAACTGTGCTAAGTTAATGCCTACTAACTCCGATACCTCGTTCGGCCACCGTTGCCGATACCTCGTTACCACGAGGGGGGGTTTGCAGGTATGCATATAGGTATACAGATAATAGGATGACGATGAATGGGATTTGCTCAAAGTAAGTGGTATACTGTATTAGTTCCTGAGGTATCCATACAAATCAGCAGGAGGCAACATAAATACAGTCGATGAAGCACAGAGAGTCAAGGCAACCCAGTATCAATACGAATATGCAGTAGTAGTTCAAATCTAATGTTCTCTCTCATCTCATCATCCCTCTCTCCACCTTAATCCTACGTAGTAAGAGTAGTTGTAGTAATAACTGCTCTTTCTACGCTACTACTACGACGTACAACGTATCAAACGTATGTGATTACTAAAAAGGTAATCGAAAAGCAAGGAGAGTTGGACTTGGACTTGGAGACGGGACGAGATGATGATGATGAGTTGTATAAAATGAAAAGGTGAAAGATCCTAGTAATGCTAAAACTTATGTATTCAATGCATTTATTTCATTCTGATCGACTATTGAAGTCGAACAAGTGAACGAAGGAAGGAGAGGAAGGTAAACATAGGGAAATGATTCATCTTGCCTCGGTTACACCTGCAGCCACAGAAGAACTGTTTTCATTGTACCTAATACACTATTTGCAACTAACGAATGCTCCGAATATCATCTGGAGTCTGGATTTTTCTGCTTTGCACAAAACCACATTGAAATAAATGTAATTCCATGGTTTCCTCTGATTAATGGGCTAACAATAGTAATAATACCAAAGAGATTGAATGAGAACAGAGAAACTGAACTCTTACAAAATCTTCATTTCTCAGGCTGCAAAGATAATGAATAGTTATGTACTTATTATTTCCTATTACAAAACTGGGATCACATTGATTGAATTACTATGAGGAAAGGGCGGGCTGCTTTCAGTTTTGATTAAAAGGTTTTACACACAGGGATTTTCTTTTCTTTCTAGCAAGAAGTACTTCATGTGCCAGAAGCACACGGGGCAGAAACGAGACTCAAAGACCATGATGTTCTCCCGACGCACACAATAACTGCAGTGCCACACTCTGAAATACTAGAACAACATGTTTTTTCTTTCGTTTTTATACAATCTGTACATTATGGAATATAACTCTTTTATAATTTCGGAGCAGAACAGCGAAACAGCCGAATTTTTACATACAGAGCCACAGCCACTGACTTAATTCCATATGGATAGCTATTTTGAATTAATTTGATCTGTACGAATTAATACAACACAAAGAGGATTGCAACACTTGCTATCTGGGATATAAATGTGGATTATTTGTTTATGGCTGGAATTTTCAGTTTTGTACTTCTATTATTTGTACGGTAGGGGTGTGTTTAGCAGTTGCAGTAGCTGGCAGCTAAAGAATTTCCATTTTCCTGTATATTTCGAGTACACAGAGACAGAAAGATAGACACACACTAAAAGAGGACTGACTGCTTTTATTTTACCTTCCTTCATTCATTCCATATCTGAGACTGTTTCTGAGTCTTATATAAGCAATACATTGTACGTACTTTGTTTCTCCGTGATGTCAGTCAGCGACGAATCCATGGCTTGACAATGCCAATCTAAAGTGTTTCTTTGCTCACTACATTCAAACTTGTCAGCTCAACTCGGCTCAGTGTCAACATTAATATTGCTGCTAACACCTTTGTTGCACTTTTGGCTTTAGGCAATTTTTCTACTGTACTTGAATGTAAAAATTACTCATACCACTATGAGATAATCACTTTTGTGTCGCAGTGCCGTACTGTTGTAACGCTGTTTCTACTTGCAAGTATTATTTGGTAGGTGTAATACCATGTTTCTGTTTTAGGTTCACTTGGGACTTTCAATTATTTTGTTTCTCTCACAGTTGAAATTGTTGTATGAGACACTACTGCAGTCAAGAAATGTATTAATACTATTTTTGTAACTAGGAACCGTCTCACTGTCCACCACGACAATTTTACTAAACTAGTAGAAACTAAACTAAACTAAGTTCGTATTTGAAAATCTTTCGATAAAAAAACTCGAAGGAAACTGGAAAGAAACCGTAAAATTGTACAAATGTAAATGTGGAGGTTTATTTGAGGGAAATGTAGGATTTGAGGCAGTGGAAGAAGTGGAAGGACAGAGGTTCTGGAGAAGAAGAAGAAGAAAGAAGAAGGAAAAGTGACTTGTTGTTGGAGTTGGAGGAGCGTCGAGAGAGAGACGTGGTGAAAGGTTGATGGAAGGAGAGAGACTGTATGAACTTGGACAAGTGATGAAGAGCAATGTGAATGGTCAGGCAAAAAAGTCAGAATATAAAATAATGGACATATCTGTGGCGGCGGCAACGGAACGGCAATGGCAATGGCAGAAGAGGGCTGGGAACTTTCGCTCCACCCCACCTGCTTCCTTTACTTTCGAATGAAGCACACGGCACCGTGTGTTGTGTGTGTTGTGTAGTGGAACATCACTGTCTTTTTACAGTCTTTAGAGAACCAAGTTATACATTAAAGTAGAGTGGGAATCAGAGAGCATAATAATATAATGGGATGAAATGCAAAAGTATGAAGTATACGTATGTAGCCAGGTGAGGTAAGGTAGGTAGGTGAGTGACCCTCGGAGTCACTCAGCCTTTGAGTCTCCAGCCAGCCTGACAATGAGTGAGCGAGCAGAAGAGGAGCATAGACCATGCACGACGACGACGTTGTCTACTACCAGAGTACCATACCAGCCATGCCATACCAATTCAACATACAACTACCATCCAGAGAGAGAGAGAGAGAGAGAGAGAACCACCACCACACACAAGACACAACAGCCACACCACCACAGAACATACACCAGACTCTGCAGCAATACATACAACACACACACAGACACATAATATGCACGAAAACTACAGTGCAATGGCAATGGGAATGGGAAAATCGGAAGGCAGAGATATAATACAGGCAATTCAGCCTCATAGAGCCTACAGCTCCATACTGCCTCCAGCTATGCGTATACAAAACAGCTCACATCACCTGCAATGCAATCAAATAATGTGAATTTGGAGACCACGAGCAAATTCTAATGAGACCAAAGACTCCTTCCTTAGTTCGACACGCCGAGTTCCAATCCAACACCACCACCAACCACCAATATTCTAAAAACCAAAACCATCCAGAAACCCTAAGAGGATTTGTGTTCTCACTGCAATTCTCAATGCTACAACACTACCACGACTCTATCTGTACGAAAGGAAAAGTGAAAAGCCTGATGTATCAATATTCACTACAATATCCACTTTGCACACGTATCTCACCACCACCACTTTTGTATTACAGGATAATTACTCCACTTAGAAAGCTATGCAGCAGACTAGACACTATTTATTCTGTTCAAACACTGGAAAATAGAAAAAGAGCACGAAGCACACACGAATCTACAGACAGAATCACGAGCTCAAGTAGTTTCTGTGAGATATGACAAGAAAATATACCTACTGCAGGTTTCCTTTGCACACGACGTGGTGTTTGCGTAAAATGTGAAAACTCTACGGATGACGATGGCAATCTTTAGAAACGAAGAGAAAACGGTGATATGGATTTAAATCGGGTAGGAGGGACAGACCCTACGGAGTCATTTCTTTGTGCCTACTTTAAACTACGGCAGCTTGGTCTATGAGTTGCTCTTACTCCTAGCAGCCTGAAGAACAGTAACTGAAACGGCGGAGGTGGTCTACCACTGGAATACTAAATAGGAAGGTGTGTAGGAGTACTAGAGTGTAGAAGGAGCAGACTGCGAAGGTAACTCTGTGGAGTTTCTTTGGATGCGGTGAAGGTGGGTTTTCTGCTCCTGCTAAAAAGAAAGTCGTGAGTGGAGTGTGTGTGTTGTAGAAGGGAAGAGGAGTGAAATGCAGCACTACTGCTACAAGGAGATTCTTAGAAATGTCAGAGACGAAGAGGAGATCGACCGTCTCGTTTCGTCTGATTCTGACCCGACCAATCCAAGATTCTCGTGGCAATAGCATATGTGTACGTATATGTTGTACAAGGAAAGTGCGCATGCAAATCGACGCTCTCTCATTCTCACTCCACTTCAGTCAAGTCAAACTGAACAGAGTCGTAGTAGTAGAGAAGCAAATAGAATACGGGAAAATTATGGGATACTCGTAGTAAAGTAAGTACACACGGCAGCTACAACGACCAAGTTACACAAACCAGACAAGCCTTGTTGTAGCCCCAGCTCCAGAAAGAGTCGTTTCTACAGCAGTTGCTCCTAGGTTCTACGTTCCGAGAGCTTTTAACAGTTTACTCCGGCTTTACTATCACAATCAATCGAGACAAGGCTGAAATTCCAATTTAAATGGGCAGTGGCAGTAGCCTTCCCGTTTCTACAACAGTTTCGACGAAATGAATGAAAATATTTCTGGTTCGACTTGGCTTCGTTCGTGTCTCTCTTTATATCTCACTGCTAATGGCCAGGCTATTCTATCCGATCGAAATTTAACATGCCTCCTTCTACAGGGCTGCATGTGTTCCACAGCAGATTTCACCCATTCTGCTGCCTATACATTATTGCTACTACTACGACCATTATAATTATTTCTGTGAAATGTCTAACAATAACTTGCATTATCTATACTCATCCTTTGTTTTCCTATGAAACCTTTTCCCTTTTTACTATGCATCTTTTAGTACGCATGCTATACTTAATTGTAAAGCTGTGTGATCGCTCTACGACACATTATTGATACATAAAATATGCATGTTCTACACAAGCAACCTTTGTATTCCATTACTGATTCATATCTTGACTTTTCAACGCTAGAACAATTTACAGCCAAATGTACTTACATGTACAGCTTTACAATTTTTGTGACTTAGAATACCTAACAACGCAGAACGTGGCTTTTATGTAGATAGGAACCCAAAATATAATTATTGTTTAGATTTTCTAGATTATTGGCATATAGGTACATAGTTTTTAAAGAATTTCCGCAACAAAATTAAAAGTTATTCTTACTACATACATAGTATTCATAAATTCACTTTAATGATAAAACTTAATGTTAGTTAGTTTACTACTAAGCCACTAATATAGCAGTTGAGGAAAATGTTATTGCTCCTTCAAGAATTGTATTTTATTAGGATCTAAACTACATTTTTTATTGTGTTTTGTACGCTTAATTATATGTAGATTTCATAGCTATAAAAATCTTTTGATAACTGTTAATATGTTATGGCTTTGTGAATAAGCCACATTTGATAAGCTTGTTTGAAATACTGCGAGCAATAACTTGGCTGACGGTCTATCTTCTCATCTAGTAAAAAAAGTGCTTGTGCTACCATAAACATGTTTAGGGTGCCTATTTTATATCTGTACAAGGGACTACTGTACACTCTACACTGCAATGGCTAGAGTTTCCAGAAATGGATGGGGAAGTCCGTCTTGAATTGATCGATGTTATGCTACGTCCTCTCATGTGGAACTTTCCAATGTATCTTCACATCCATTTCCTTCTATGATCATTTGACATGCAATCCTAGACTCCGTGGGGACAATGAAACATCAAATCTACATTATAAGTATGCACAGCCAACTACACGATCCGTACTGCACTCCCTGCGACAACCATCGCATTGACTCTCCTTCAGTCATCAGTAGCATGGAGTGGTATGGTATATCCCGTATGTCATGTCATTCTGTAAATGCCATTTAGCCTTAAAGCTAATAATAGATCCCCTCTAATTTGGTTTTCTAATTACATTGTAATCACCAGAGCATTCTTCAAACTCATTTTAAATTTTATCACTGTCATTCCACAGTTTAAGAGTTTTAGGAATAGACTCTCCAGCTAAACCATGAATCTGTACAAGGTATAACCAAATGGTAGCTCTCTCAGTGTTATTCACCACTCCGTCATTAAAACTTTAAGAAAAATCATTTAAGCTTTAACGGGATTATTTCTATTAATATTATATGTATGGATACAACAACGTAAAATTGATTACACGTCGAATCAGAGTCATCAAAAATGTTTCATTGCAAAAAAACCTTTGTGTTTTCCACGTAGTACTGTATACTCTGTGAACAGGTACCTATTTACGTGTACTTTGGTCTACACTACTACAGCAGGGATGTTCTTGTATACCCGTGCATTACATTTTACAGTATACCTATATATAACATACAAGTACATACATAATATGCACAGAGTTATAAAAGAAACGGGCGAACCGTGAAATGAAAGCCAGTCAATTGCCTTAGAGAGGATCTACTTGGAGATATCGCCTTAATAGTCCTCACCTACCTTTAACCTTTCTTCCTGTCTCAAAATATCTTTTCGTATCGTACCGTAGCTATTCCACACTGCAATGTACAACTTTGATTTTTTATAGTTTATTCCGTCTCATTTACAATTACGGAGAACTCGTACTCATCCCTTCCGTTCAATTACACTCGTGACCCTAATAAAAAACAGAACAAACAAAAAATTCCTACACCAAAATATCTGTCTTTGTTAATTAATCAAAAGTACGCTCATACTCTTCATGCTACATAATGAAGTAATATCTGTATACTTATTTAATATAATATAAAAATCCACATACTTACTACAGCTGTATCTATAAGTGTACTTTGTATGAAAAAGAAATATTTGACTACGTGAATAGTTTTCGGCATATGCTCGTATGTTCCAAATACGTAGCATTGCTGAAATGCCAACAGAGAAGGAATCCAAAAACAAACTCGGGTATACAAAGAAAACATTTGGGCGCAGATGCAGACAGTGAAAACTATGGTAATTCGCAATTGGTCTATATAGTAGGCCTTTATTTAGTCTTTTAGACGTGACAGCCCAATGCGGCACAGGAGTCACAACTGCTGCAGCATCTCCAAAGATGAAAAGGTCCATACAATTCGAGAAGGAAGGAAAAGAAAAGTAAAACTCGTGACTCAGGGAAACCCGAGAGTGAACTCGGGTGAGAGCCGAACGGAATTTAGGGTTCTAAAACTCTGCTGTACATAATATAGTCTCCACACCATCGCACACGTACAAGACAGTTCCTTCCTCCGCTTTTCTACGTGAATCTACTTCCAACTAACTTTAACAAATAAACACCCGGCAATGCTCCCGGACTGCTACTTTCACAGTATCCAGCACAAGGGACCTAACATTTCAGGCAACTGCGACTATAACTTGCTTTATTCATGCATCGAAATCTGCAGTAAGGAAATTAACCGATATGTTCACTACATGCTGTATGTATGTTCTTTTGAATAATATTATTCACAAGTACGAGCATATCTATATACTGAACTCAATGTAATGAAATATTACCTTTTGAATATACCTGCAGCTAATTAAACAACCGTGGAAATCATGTGTGTTTGTAATTAATTGCTAAATTTAAATTTCTGCCTGATTTAACAATGCAATATTTAAGGGAGTTCCAATTCCGACATTTTATAATAATTTTTGTAATGTCAAGGAATTTCAGATTGTAAGAGTCGCTACATTTATTTTTCAACAAATTAAAACATTGTGTAGACATGCACATATTTTATGTGAAACCTATATACTTAAAAGCCGGGTAGTAAGTACTACGTGACTAGTTAGACTTGAACTGGTCGTACTGTCGCAACCTACCTTTTTGAATTTTGTGCATTAATCGTAAATTATCTTTTTTACTGCATGTCCACATTGCAGTGGTATATGAGGGCAAAACTTTTCTAACGAATGTAAATACATAATAGGTAGCAATTCTAGTTGGAGAAAGAGTCAAACTGTACTTGAGTGGGCTCGGGCAAGTAGAAATTCGGTAAATGTTAAATGAGTTTAGCTTTACTTCTGTCTACCTTTTCTGATGACATAGAAAGCCAAGAGAGGCAAGTGTTTGCTATAGGGTTACCATGGAAGATTCCTGAACGAGATTGTCAAAGTTTGGCAGTAAAATGGAGACGAATGACTATGTCGCGTGCAACTCCAATTCTCCGCACATATTTATGCTGCTGCAAAACGTAAACTACCCGGTTTACGTCTACCGAAGCAAACCAGTCCACAGACGTGGGTAGAATTCATTCTTACTCGTACGAAGCTTTTATATACACAGTTGAACAAATAATAGCTTTCAAAAGAAGATTCGGGGACAAAATATTTATCCCGGTGCTGAAATGTATATTCACATACATTTCATTCTTTAGCCTTTTTGTTCAACTACCGACGAGAAAGCCGAACAGAAATTGGAAGCAAAATGAAAAAACTGATGTTATAATATGCTACAGGAGCGCCAAGTATTGTGAAGTTGACTACCTACCTTTAGAATGTTTGCTTTCCCTTAATACTAGAATGTTAATGCTTTTGGAGTACAACAACGCGTACTACACATAACGATTCGATCTGTAGAGCTTTCAATTCAATGACAATTATTCTGGGTACTGCCTAATGCATGCAATTTAATATACGATTTTATAAAAAACAACGATATTCTCAACATCAATGGTTAAAATCATTCTTTTTCATTTGGTATTGCTTATACAATTTCAAATATTTGAACATTTTAATTGTAATTGGAAGAAATTAAACTTATTTTAACGGTCTTTTTTAGTGGTTTTAATTATATAAAAGAAATTAATTTTTACATTCAATTGAAATCTGACTTAACTAAAAATTATATTAAAAGGGCGTTTAAAATATTATATTCCCCAAGAAGGAATTTACTTGGAACCGATCCGTTCGAAGCACTAGCCTAGTAGTTCGTAAAATCTTTTGACTACCCAACTCTACGTTTCCATAATACGTCAGTCTTCCACTTTTACTCTTTTCCTGCCCTTTCTACTACACCAGGAAAGTGAAAAAGGCTAGAAAAGCCCTGCATTCACTGGGTAAGACTACAGAAAGGAAAATGTTATTCGCCTGGCCAGTGCAACTGAACTGGATAAGAAACATGCTACAAAATGCACACAATAGGTATATTTCGGTATACAGAAGTATAATATTATCCGTATAATACATAGGTGCCTAATGACAATAGTAGTCATACTACACAATATACTACTAGCTCTGTCGAATGCGTAAGACAGGCAGTTAGTATAAGCAGAGTAATATACTGTATAACATGATTTTATTCAATGTACTACTAGAGTAGAGTTTTCTCACCTGGATTAGTATTGGAAAATTGAAATCCAGTCCCTTGTTATTTGGTGAGTTTATGGCTCACCTTGAAGTAACTTTCCCCAAAATGGTAAGAAACCAGGCATCCAGTTAATTCAGTATACCGTACTTTCACACGTTCGTGTACTCTGGCAGTGCAATTCTAAATAAATAATATGAGTTAAGTATACGCAGTGCCAGTTAGCATTACTCATCTACTCATATTATATTTACTTCACGTCCACTTTGAATTATTCGCAACTCCACCACCACCGATTCGATTGATACAGAATCCCGTGCACTTCTTGTTTGTCAAAACATCCCACGCAAGTGTTTCATTCTCAACCGGCAACTATTATCTCCCCATACTTCTTCTACATGTTTCTTTCAATTTATTCTAAAGTGTCTTCAATTACCAAATATGATTTGAAATCAATCCATGAGTAGTAGTAGATGTATAGTCACGATATGAAAACATGAATATTAAAATAAGTAGAGAGACAGTACTGACAAACAGATTAGTAAATTATTTCTAGTAGGTTAGTAAATAGAATACTAGTGGTACATTTAGATAATCTCATTACTCCACCACTATACCAGTACTCTACAAAACAAAACAAAACTTAAACTGGCAATACAAATGAAACGAGTCTAGCTAACATGATGATACTCACACAGGCAGCAGTACAGTCTTAAATTGAATTGTGTGTGTTTCTGTGTGTGGAAATATTTATAAAGTACATTGTCAACAGAACAGAGAGACGAAAAGAACTTTCATGACGGAATGCTAAGCCAGATGTGAGAACAGTGAGTGACTGACATGACTTGAGCACACATTATTGCAACAAAACAACCAAGAAGAATAATAGCTGATTGTGAAGTGAGTGAGATAGTTCATGGAGGAATATGGTGTGTAATGTATAATGTAGACTAGAGTTGCATTGCAGCTGACATAGAGCTAATAGAATACCTAATACCTGGTACTTCGTATCGTAACTTCAGTAATAAACCCATGCTACTTTACTTTACTTTTATTCTATAGGAGCAACGTTAACTTCACACCAGCAGAGAAGTACATTTTACTACACAGACCCTACGGTCTACCAGTACAATATAAAGTTGACTGCAGAAATAATATACTCAATCCAATCCAATCAAGTCAGGCAACCATATGGAAGCGTATAATATTCACGCACACACCGTCTCTACGATATACACGTAGTTTAAGGTGTATTAGAGTCAAGGCAGAGCTTTAGACTGAGAATAATAAAGGATGATGATGGGCCTATGCTGCAGAGTTATTGCTACTTACCAGGTACACACACATAGGTAATACGCAACCCACATGTAATATTCATCTAAATCTACCTGTGTATATACACAATATGTTACGCAAACTACGGCTCCTGGAGTAATAGCAGTAATAGTATGGCAGTCCTTCCTTGTAACATAAAAGCAGCAGAATGAATGTTGTGTACGTTACGTAAAAGTAACACGTAGCGTTGCTTATATGCCGCCAATGCGTATGTGCATGTATTGTTTATCTGTGTCACTAATAAATTCAACGTAATGGGAAATAAACACAGATAAGTATTACAGACATTCAATAGTTAGTGTACAACTTGCTAATGGTCAACTCACCATGTAATGTCAGTAGGTACTTTCTGCAGTGGTAGAATGAACGTAGACTGTATCGAGTTGGCTTTTAGGTAGCCAAAACCATTAGCCATGTAACAGTTTTATGATGTATATAAATCCTATGCGAAAAACCAGCACTAATATTATTTTTGTAATAATATACCAACATTACAACAGTAGATATCAATACATGCTTTGATTTATCTCCCTCGGTCGTACTACACGTTCAGTTAGTGTGTACAGTTTATATTTTAAGTATGCGACTCTCTCTGGGGACACGTAAAAGCAAACGTAAGCTTATTTATTGTCATAATATTATTATGTAAACTGAATATCTGCGGCAAGGTACCTACTGTTATTGTGTTCCAAGCTACTGGCAAATGTACATGCCAATTTTTTCTGTCAATTCTGCAATGTTCCATGAATTTGTCCAGAAATATGAGTAGAAAAATTTAATGTGTCTGATATAATTTAGTTAGCATGTAACTTTATAATAGCATGATATTATTGTTTCTACTTTACTTAATCGGCTAAGAAAAATACGGTTTACTATCATTGAAAAGTGGACAATGTAGTATTAGTGTAGTAGGAGGGCATAATGGCTTAGCAAGGCAAATAAATAGATATCAATGATATCATGGACTGTTTATGACGTATCACTCACTCCAGTTTTGGATAATACTTTTTACAAAATACGTGTTGTAACCTGCAAGTAGAGCTGCATTGTGATCCCACTCAAGCACAGTGATGTCATGCAGATTAAATTTAATTATGTCATCATTCATTAAAATAAAATAAACTTTGCAAATATTTCTGACAGTTGTATCAACAGAGCATAGTACGATTGTTTTGATCTATGCTTCGTCTGTGTTTTCCTTCTCAGTATTATCATTTACTATGCTTAAGAGTAGTTTTTTACTACTTGTGATGTCTCTTAACCACCTATGTACAATTACATTTCTTAATTGAATATCATAATTTGTCAGAATGGAAGCAAATGCCTTACCAAAACGATTTCTAGGATGAAGATTGGTTTCATACGAATGTATGAAAAGCTACTACTGTACTAAGACTGAAATAACCACTTTTTCATTATGATTTTGATTTCAGATTAAAAGAGATCAATTAAGATAACGCTTAAATATAACGAGGAATTCCCCACAGTAAAATAGTTGCGTAAGTCGTTTTTCCAGATACGTATACTGCCCGTGTCCTCATAAATATTATGTTGAATTTAGAATTCTGTAGTAACAGTAAGTCTTGTATTAGAAGTCCCCAAATTTGCAGTGCTTAATTGTAGGGTATAGTAACGTTGCTAAATGAATTTGTTTCTAAAGTATTGTAAACTTATGCAAAATTATATTTATCTCATAGAGCTAAAACTGAAACAACAGAATAAAACTGCACGAAAAATATATTGCACCTGAGTTTAACGAAGATAGACTTCCCTGCTTAGTCTGAGAATTACAAGAACGTGTGCCTACTAATTGCAGGTAATGTGAGGAATAACTCCGCGGCCCAACAACTCAAGAAAGTAATTTCATTACTATATTTTGCTACTTTGCTTCATCAATCTGAGGACAAGTTTTTCTCGAATAGCTTACACATCTGTTTAGTGAAATGGAGTTACATTTCAAAGAAAGTACTATATCAACCCATGCCAATTGTTCGGCGTAGGTAGCTCCATGCCAAACAACAATTCTCATCATACCACATTGTGATTCAGGAAAGAAAAATCCAGCGTAATAAATAATAGTTTTTTACATTCTTACATTCATTTGGTGTTTGCGAGAGTAAACCATTATAGAATTTGCCTATCCTACATGGAGGTAGTCAAATACAATATAATAAAACCCCACTTCTAGCAGCAATAGTAGATTGATCGTTTTTATTGCCAACTAGTAAAGGTTCCTATTTATCTATCTATTCATATATCAAATACTAATACAAATAAGAATACATAATATTGTTTGCATTTCAACCTGTAAGGGTGTTGGTGTTGGTATCTAGCACTTTTACTTGCAAAAGTAAAATTTCTTCCTTTTATTATCTGAAGAGGTAGAGCGATATGTGACAAATAAATCGGTTTTCAATTTATCAGCAAGATGTTGACAGTTGACTCGGGCTGAACACAACCGACACACGTACTATGCCTTTTTCAGCCGTGTCTTACAACAGAACTCTAATAAATTCATTTCTTCAACTTTACCACATTTCAGTTCATTTGAGCGAACGAACTTGCTACTTTATCGGGTATAACAATTAACGAAGGAACAATCTGTTGGCTTTTTGACCAAAACAACTGAAGGAAGGAAATCAACAAATATTAATTCAGTCAGCTCTTATTCAGCAATGATTTTCATCATTCATAAATCATATTGAATAGGCAATTTAGTATGCCATATGAAACCGAGAACATATTTATTTGTCGCTCAAGAACGTTACTTTGTAACATTGAGACACATTAAGTCTTCCTTCTACAATATTCCAATATTTTCTTTGCATGGTGTAGTAAGCTAGTTTTGTGACAAAACATCTACTAATAGAATCGTGAATACTTAAACATAAGATACTTTCCAATTTAATCAGCTGAAAATATTCGAACGAACGATACACTTATCGAAATAAACTAATACATATATTCAAAAAATTGATCTGATGAACGAACTGGTAACTGGGGTGAAAGATTATTCGTCAATATTATGAGCGAACGAACGAACGAACTTGGTCGTTATATATTTCTACAGTTCTGCAAAAGCTGAAGCCAAATTATTTTGGACGTACACAAACTGACACAACGTATTATTATTACGAACTTCGCTTTCTCTGTCGTATTGTAAACGCATTCCACATGCTGAACCCTTTCTAAATCTCATGCTTTTGCAAACATCCAGGCCCGAACCGGCTGCAGCCCATATTTTCATTTGACGCCTCTCCACCGAAAGACTTTCTTCCTTTCACTTCACTTTATCTAGACATTCATTCTGATGTATTTTTTTTTCTATGGCTTTTATTGCTATAGAGGTGGTATACCTTCGTAAATGGGTAAAATTTATCTTACATATAGAAACACTAGTACTAAAATATTTCAAGTAGCTTTGTAAAAAGGCGTATAGCCTACTACAATAACACTAAATTATGTATCAAATATAAGTAACAACATGAACAACACAATACCTTTATTTCCATACCATTTCTTATTCTTTTCAGCTTATTTCAAAGCCAATTGCCGTTGTTTGCACATTATTGACGTGGGCACCTGACATGAACATTTACAGTATATGCGCTAATAAACAAATTACTGTACAAACCGTCAAAAGTTATACCAATGAAGTTATTTGTTTATCAAGCATGGGGTAAATACTGAGTGAAACTGCTCTAGTTTTTTAAGAAGTATTTTGTATTTTCAAAAATTTGTATGTCCTAATTTATTTTGCATTTTGAGACCTGTTAGGATGAATGGATTTTGAACCGTAAAATATTTTGGGCTTCACAGCATATTTTGTATTTAATGTTTTTTATAGTCCGTAACTTGAAAAATAATTTCTCAAAATGTATTTTGGTATTTAGTTTTTTGAGAAATAGTTTTCAAAATGTATTTTGGTGTTTTGTATTTTGAGAAATAATTTTTCAAAATGTAATTTAGTATTTAGTATTTTGAAGCTAAATATGTATTTCCATTTTGTATTTTGAGAAAAAGTAATTGCCCCAATCCTGCTGTTTATTTTCTATCTAGACATTATTTCTATAAATGTAGGTTTTGTGTTCATTTCTGTCCACATATAAGTTGTGCTAATAAATAAATCATTTTGCCAAAAGGGGAAAGATATAAATTATTGACAATCTATACTTTTGTGGGATATAATGTACTTATTTGTGGGCTTGAACTCTTGTTATTAAAACTAAATAGTAAACCGACAAAAAATTCATTCTCCTTCATATCTAGAGAATCTGTCGGTTTTATGAAATCGACTTTCAAATTCAATATTTAAACAAAATTATCTCAAAAAATGAAGTATTTACGAGAACGGTAAGGGAAACCAGTTTGCTCAACACGAAGTGAAAATCATCTAATAAAAAAAGTTGGTTGGTTAGTAATAACGAACGTTAAAAAGGGCTAATATTTATCACTTAGTTATTCATAGAAGCCTCTTTTAAATCCAGTTATATTTTCGACATTGGTACATTTTATATAGCTTGACATCATAATATATTCTTGATGTCCATGCTTCTAATTAGCTTTAGCCTAGTTAGTTGTGACATAGAGTGTCGATTTACATCACTGATAATCTAGCTTGAATATTTCCTTACTCCTAATTAGCGTTGCTATCATGTTTTTCATTCTGAAACCAGTGTGTATGTCCTTTATGAAACAAGATACTTACTCAATGCTAATAAAAGCCTAATCCGTCATGGTAAAAATGTTGTAAAAATCGTCCGTTGGTTTTCCCTGTTTTCTTTGGTAGTCCATCTGGCATGTGGCAGACTATCAATCAGTATATTATAGTTTACCTGTGCTAAACTAGCAGTCTGGTTTTCTAGCCATAATATTAACGCCTGAGACGTCAGAGGGTCCCTGCATTTTTAAATGTGTATCTCACTGTGACGACTGACGAAGTTTATGAATTGACGAAAGTGATTCCGTTTTGTGAATGCTGACTGAAGTTAAAGGATGCAGCACAAACTGAGTAAAATAGATGAGCTAAAAGTAAATTACTGTCATGGAACAATAATTAGTGTGGTTAATGAAAGCAGTTAGGAAGCGCTCATTAAGTGCCACCGAATGCAAAGTAGCGAAAGAAAGCGACAACACAAAGCTAATGAAAAACAATGTGCAGGTGGCCAGTAGTTACCGTGGAAGATTCGTGCTTGAAGAGTCAAGTATGCGTACAATATATTATTATTATTATATCTTGCTTCGTTGGCAATTGTATTCCGTGGATGTACTTCACATTACGACGACTATATCATTTTGTTTATCTCTACTTTTGTTTTACCAACAAGACAAAGTCAATGTGGATTTTCCTAGCACCGAAATGAAATTCATGCAAAGGATTATCATCTATTACACAGGGCGACCAGAGTACATTAAATTTAACTCACAGTTTAGCCATGTACATTTACAATACATTGTAAAGTTTGTAGTAGTAATAATTTGACGGGTTGAATGAGTGGAAATGAAATCAAGGAAGTAGAACGAGAAAACAAGTAGAAAATCGAGTGTCTGTGAAAGATGTGTATTAAAGATTATGAAACTCTGAAGCGAAATAGCTGCACAGAGTTAAATGTATTTATATAAAAGTGTACCATGCATATTACAAAGACAACAAGAATGTTTTGCAGCGTAGTATTTTGGTCTGTGACTTCTCCAGACATACTGTAGATAGACACCAAATACTAGCACAATTATTATCCGTGTTGTACAATTACATTCAAGCAGGTAGAAATAATGGTTTTATATTGTAAATGTAAAAGCCTTTAAGTAAAGTATGGTCTTTCTTAAGGCTCTACGCAAAGTAAGTTTTGAGGAGTGTGCGAGATTAGTCTAATTATTCACGGGAGAGTGGAGGCAAAGGAAGGGACTTGCATTAAATGTAAAGAGTCAGGCTACAACACATCCCAAGCTCTATACGCCAGTCTAACTTTCAGAATGAAATTAGGGAGTAGAAATATCTTCAACTAAACCATTACATTATAATATTTCTTCCACACAGCTCTACATACACACGTAATGTATTTAAGATGATGTATGTGTACGTAGTATCTCATGTTTGATGTACTTAATACACACTTACTCCTGTAGCCACTAATAGTATCTATCTATTCTGCATCCAGAGAGAGAACACTAATGTTGTAACGTTGTAGAAGCAGTGTGGTATAAGTATAAGGATGAAATGTATTTCGTCCACGTTTAAGTGGAGTGGTGCTGTTGATGATGATTTTATTGTGATGCAGCAAAGTCATTATTTCTGCCAAAGATTCGATATGCGAAGCGTAACCCGATTGTGGCTCACTTCCTGCCTATAAGTTGCCCGCAGAAACGAGCTTGCTTTGTTTTTTGATGCGATAATGCTCCCCTAACAAGAACAAGGCAAATAAATACACGAACTGCGGTGTATTACCTGTACACTTACAACTAACATTGTCTTATTTCTTTGGCTCGCTCTAAGGATGTTCCTACTCTCTCATGTAGTACAACCAACTTACGACTTGCAAGGAACAGACAGCAGATAGTCGTCGTAGATTGAAAGTGCTGCTCAAGATATCTGACCTTCCTTTGCTTGGCAAGTTCTGGTTTTTTGAAACAGGATCTAGGGAATGGCAAGCAGGGAATACTCACTCACAGAACAGAAGAATCTTCATTTCATGCCGACATGCTCTGCTCTCCTGCCATGAGCCAAAGCCAAGACATGACGCCGAGTCTTCCAACAACTCGCCTGCCCTCCTCGTCCAGTCTTCTTATTATTGCAGCAGTTTATTTTTCTTATTTTTATACACAGTCCGATTTACTTGCAGTAATGAGTTTACTAGAATAGTGCTTGTTAATATTCTCTCAATATACATATTTTATACACACTATGTTCCTGGGTAGTATACATAGCAGCCTCTTCCTTTTCTTCACTTCCGCTGATCAGCTTCAATTCCACTGATTTGCTGATTCTTAAATACGATCGTTGCACCTTTGCGTCTTTACTCTTAACCATCCTATCTTATTATTATCCTCACACAACTAAACACATTCTACACCGAGTTCCACACTCTCCCGACCCTGCGTATCTATTTAAAAAAAGCAAGTCGCTTATGGAATATAGTTTCTTTGTGGATGCAACCATATTATTATTTTTCGCGCAAAACTGTAATTGTATAATGATAGGACTATGCATAGAAATGTTCTTCAAATATTTCCATGTACACAACTTACAAATGGTAAGAAACCACACTGGCGTTGCAAAGCAATTACTGAAAATGGTTGTAGTATAAAATATGTTATAATGTGTTAACGCATGTAAAATAGTGGGACACATTTATATAAATATTAAATATTTCTACACTTAATAGAGAGACGGAAATATTCCCAGTGTGTTTCTACAACACAGTTGTATAATTTATGGAACATTGAGAGAATATTATGGTCCTTGAAGAAAACAAGAGCATAATATAGGGCTGACATGAGACATACCTATGGAGAATGGCATGACAATTTTGGCACATCAAGCGAATGTCAGAAGCTATACTCTCAGTATGGTGTCGGATTTAATTGAATTCAATTGAATGATGCTCAGCGTGAGACTGCAATCATTGTCAGTATATGTACATGATTTAAAACTTTAAGACAGCGTTGCATATCACAATACAATGTGTATCTTCTGAACTTCTAAACCATCCTCTCGTATCTCGTATAGCATCACGTCACTACAGTACTCGCAGTTAAATGATTGCCTCAACACAACAACAGGTGTGAAATGAACGGAACTAGTTGTTAGATGAAAAGCACACATATTTTCTTTCACCCTATGTTCTTTATTGTATCTTTCTTGGATCATTCTCATCCCTTCATTCCTCACACTGAAGATATATTTAAAAATATATACCCCTCCTATTCACAAACTCGGCAGTGCAGTTACAATAACATTATGTCTCTTTATAATACAGCCCCAATAACCACATACAATTAGTCAGAGAGCCAACATGCACATTACTAAAAGATTATTAGGAAAATGCGCCATGCAGGTACAAATGTATATATGGATATTTTATAATGGATCTATATAGGATGTATACGCATATATATTTACTTTACACTTTTGTATTAAAGTTACCCTACGTAGCTTCTATCTATATGACTTATGCGTTTCATGTCATCTGTCTACCACTACATCATGAACTCTAATTGTAAGAATAATCAATTCGAGGATCCTTATAACATTAACGTGTTGAAAACGTTTGAGTGTCTTTTCCTATAGGGAGACGTTATTTTCTTACCATCACAAGGATATCCGTAGCTATAAATCAACGGTTAATAGTGCAAGTAAACATTTATATCAAACATTCAAACAGATAAATATAACAATCAGTTAAAGAATATAGCCAATGCTATAAGTTCGTATGGATAAACATCGACTTGTAATTTAATATATTATAAGGTCTAATGAAAATAGGATAACAATAAAATGACAAACTAGCAAAGAAAACATTCACTTTGGAATGCATTCTTTAAGGCAGACATTATGCGAAGATGAAAAAGACGAACATTTTCGTGGCAGTTTGCAATTGTTTAAAATTGCGATTCTTTACTGTTCAATCAAAAGTGTAATATGAGACAACACATGTATTCCGTGAATTAGGAGCAATTACATTGAATAAACTAACGAATCATTTCTGCTCTTTTGAAGTTACATAGCCTTATAAATAACTTCTAGTAGTACATAAGTATAGTAGTGTAACTGGCTATGAATACAAAGATAAGCGTATAGTGAGTTGTATGTACGTGGAAGGAAATTTGATGTAATTTATTGCCAATGAGAAGAATGGTTGTGTGCTGTCACTGTAAAGAAAAGTCATAATATGCAATGCCATAAAAGTGAAGCAGATGCATCCCTCCTTGATTTTATTATTTGTGTGTAGAGTTAATGAAGTTAAAGCTAAAGAGAAACTATAAAACAATAAAGCAGGAGAAACAAATGGGTTACACTTTACACAATGCATTACTTTACACCACACTGTCACTTGTTACCTTTTTGAAACCTTTACAAACTCTTGTATTTATTTTATATGAGACTTGTATAAAGCGATGATTGTAACACATGCTTAATATAAAGTTTGCCAGTGCAGAAGAGTTGTGTGCACGTAAATAAGTACAAAAGAGTTGGTGAAGAAAAAGGAGCAGTTTTTTGTCGCAAGAAAGAGAGAGAGAGACAGGCAGTAGATGAGGGTTGAAATACCACTTTGTTCAAATTATAACAATAATACATACAAATCAGTAAATACACAGGTTATATTTGGACTTGCTGTACATCTACCTATAAATAATAAGAAAGCATTTGAGATTAAATACCCTTAAGTATGTCTATCGCCTGTATATATCCATTATCCAGTGACATAGCACTCTAGCCTTTGGTTATTCAATGTGAGTTAGGTTTGGGTTATTGTATCAATGCAATGCAATGCTGGCAGTAGCTGTATACTGGATGAATGTGAGAAACCGCAAGGAAAATAAGGTATGAATGGTGTAATGGATGGAATGACTTCAGCATATTTTCTGTCTTTCATAATCTCCACTCAAATCCATCCTGCAAAGCGTGTGTGTGTGCATGTAATCAAAATAATGTGTGTTAAATGAGAGCTACCACTAGATTCCTGAGTTTCAGCCAGGCGATTCAACAAAACACAATGCAGCAGATCTCAATGTTACAAAACTCAACTAAGATTTTTATACACTTAAATAGAGAAAATTCAGTGCAACAACTTCTACTAATGCCAAGCTACTATAGCTACTACATTTAGAAACATGAACCGAAAACTACATTATCAATGCTACACCAAAGGAACAGTAACTATTGAAAGTGATGATTTGCTTGAATTACTCCTTGCTCATCCACAGTTGCATTTGGAGAATAGGAGCAAAGACAAGAAGAAAAACTGCGGGGTTAAGGGCCAGCCCATATGGCTGTTTTAAATCTTCAACTGGAATAAACTCAGTGCCATTTCGTGGAATGCATCAGTTAACTTGTCTTCACAGCCATCATCGGCAAAAAGAAATGTTTCTCTGTCACTTCTTCAAAACTATACTTGATATTGCCAGCCGTAATGGTTAAAGAGTGACTTTGAGGTAGAAATCGAGTAAAATTCGATATGGACAAAGGACATTAAGCACGTAGGAAAGTCAAAGTGGAGAGAGAAGACAGTAGTTGTGTGTAGTTTGTAGTAATTCATTTTTTATTGCATGTACTTATGTAATGATCCAACCTTCTCTGAGCACATAGGACCAAAGATGCTGTACTTGAGATGACAAAACAAGACAAGCTCGAATTTCTCCAATTATGCTACTTTGAAGGGAAACCAACCCCTCGACGATTCTGGAACGAACCGAAGATTTCCTAAAGACGCAGTTCCACCCCCAAATGTCGCCTGCGTGGGCGATCCTCTTCTCTCTCGTTCTCTCTCTCTCTCAGAAATTCTACTATAACATCGCATTACTCTACGTGTCGACTATATGCCAGAGAAATACAAAGAGAGCATTGTGGGTCGTAGGCTGATAAATGTCTTTGCTATCCCTACGTTTATTTTTATATGCCTTGAATCCTAACTATCCCTGCCATGAATAGTATATCAAAGTCAAATGACTGTAGAAACGCTTTGCTTCTCATCCGTGACCCATGCTAATGTTATGACATATCAAAGTCTCACAAAAAACCAACATCGAGTACTTACTTGAATAACTCTGATAGTTTTCTATTATTAACTTTGATCTACAACCAAATCGTCTTGTAGTTGCAGGAGTAGTAGCTACCGTTTTGATATAGACATTGCACAGGGATTCTTTATTGTACGTGCTAAATGCACACGACAAGGCGTTAGGACCTATTGCCGTTTCTTCAGTTACCCATCCGCTTATTTATACGTGCTTTAGGTACTCACGCTACTCTGCACAATCACATTTATTATCACTGCAAAATTGCTCGAGTCAAGTGGAAAATGCTTCTCAAAATTAGAATAATAGTATTTCTCATGGCGGATATTATTATATTTACATTTCAAGTATATTTGTAACGAAATTATTGTTTTTATAAAGTTTCGACTGTAATATTCAATGATTTCTTCCACAGTTTAATAGAAGCATGATTGAACCTTAAACCTTACAGAAAAACTGATTTCATAAAGAAATTAATTCTTTGTAAAGTAGGTGTGTGTTTTAAATGTGTCTATAATATATTATTTGGCAGTCCGTAAAGGTAGAGCACTAATGTTGGATTGCTAAATGTAAGAATTGATTTTCTGATTTCATACGAAATTTCATTACATTGTGCATCATAATCAAATTCGACAATTAAATTTGGTTTAAGAAAAATCATTAATTTTTACTTGAAAAATTAGGTATCTAATATCTATACGGATTAGCATCAGTTTTTACATTAAACACGAGATATGCGTAGTTATATATTTAGTGGCCCGTAAATTTTAATTTGCTACACTTGGTATTAGATATTCATTTGATTCGGTTATCTGGAAATCGTTCGTTAAATAATTAGTTGAACATGTCACAGTTAATCTCTACTACAATTTTATGGACATGACATGTCGCCCTGTAATTGCAGCAATTTCCAGCGCTTGTATATGGAAACTTGTGTACATATGTAAAAATAGTAGGCAGTAATAATAATGCAGTGGTAGATAATTTGATGTTGTTTGCTCCCGAGTCAGGTTAAAGCAAAATCGTGGATCAAAGCAAGGCAAGAAGAAGGTAGGGAAAGTGGAATGAGTTTGAAAAGGAAAAGTGAGTGTGTTGTTGAAGAGTGGCCTGGCAGTGCAGCGGACGTGGAGAAGTAAAACGTATGATACTATTATGACATGGTTTATTTTATAGATAGCTATTCGGATGTGAACAAATGGTAAAATAGGAGCGAGGGAGACGACACAAGAAGGCACCGCCAGGTCAGAGTCATTTTTCTTGAATCGAAGTGACTACAGAAGTAAACCAACTCGGGCGCCACAGCAGCCACAGAACCTTTTGTTCTCATGGTTTAAGATGAGCCTATAAAAAGTGGATCGAAACGAGCACTGTTGTCAAGTCTGAACTGACGAGCCATAACTGCCACTAATCCAGGTGCGGAAATATTCGTCATCTCCACCTTGCAACTCTTCCACGTTCCTCATGATTATCGTGACTTTCCTCACTGTATTGTTAAACCCAAGTCGATCCAAATAGATAGGCACTACGCTTTTTTGTTCTTCATAAATGTGGAACTATACAGTTCATCTCAGTTTTCAAAAAATCCTTTGCCACAATAGACTTGTACATTCTTTGCAACCTTATATTTTTATATTATACCATATATAGCGTACTTAAATCTTACTTACATTTCAAACCGTCAATTTATATATCCCCATCCTATGCATGCCTATGCTATGCTGCCTCAACTTCACAATACGCATTGCAGTGCAAGAAATAAAAATTCTTGTGATGACAAAACTGCGAACTTTGAACGATCAAAACCTATTTTATTTATGTACTATGTATTATGTACAAACATAATAATAATGACTCATTTAGCAATAATTAGATCAAATTCTTAATAATGCAATGTATTTGAGTTAGAGTCAGATTTACATTTGAACATTATTACCATAATAATGCAATATGTACATAGATGAATATCTTGTTTGGATATTCCTTCCACCCTAAATGCCTTTAGGCACATAATATTATTCTGCCAGAGCTAAAATACTCGACTCACATAGAAAAAGCACTGTACTACACGAAGAGTGTGTTTTTATGATAATATCACTAATTGTAAGTTTACAGTGCTTTCACATGTATGTACTATGTACAACAGCCTTATTACAGCTTTGAATGGTTTATTAGAATATGTGGTCAAAAGTATTCAATTACAAATGCGTTAAGTTTAAATGCAAACTCATAAAACCTCATTTGGTAATCTCACGTAATTGGATAATTAGAATAACTAATGCTGTCCACAAACCATCCCTCTGATGCTCATTTAATACTTCCCATCATGTGCAAAGTGCATTACTGAATGGAGAATTGAAGATTCCCATCTCACAGACATAAGAGAATAATATTACTACTACTATTGATCGTTCTGCAACTCTCAAGTACAATCTACCGGTTATTAACCTATCAGTTGTAGTGGGAATCAGGACAATTACGTTTGCTGCGAAGAAAATCAAGAATAATTGATTTATCAAGGGATTAGTGTCATAAACCAATTTATGTACATACATACAAACATTATAAGGGTAAATAAATAAACACCCTGTCTAAACGAATAACAGCTTTAAACAAGATACGAGAACGGCACGAGACTGTGTAAATAAGAATTATGTCTAGAAAGGGTGTGTCCAAATAGTAGTCGGTGGCCTGTCGATGGACAACCAAACAGGATGCTACTTACTTAAAAATGTAAATGTGTTACCTAACGATAAGTTTGACTTACAAAAAGATTATAACATACTAGTAAAAGATTGTGTGATCCTTTGTGCAAAACACAGTTAAAATAAACCATTGTAAAACGGATGTAAAATAGTAGCGAAGGAATACAATATTACCTAAAGTTAGTTGTTAACTGTTGTTCTCAATTTTGTTGTAAACTGAGTGAGTGGACAAAGCTTGAACAAATTTACTAAATTCGTCCTCGAGATATAGCTGTGACAGAAATACCGAACTAATATTTAATGAAGTAATCGATCCCACTTTTGAATTTTATGACCCCCAGAGCATGTACACCAAGTTTGAACGAATTCTTAAGTTGGGCATACCGGGCAGAAATACGGACAGACAGACAGACGATCAATTATCATAAAGTAGCTTTTGCTATTTAATAAATCGAATGGGCTCAACAATATATTTTTATTGTGCCTGTAAGTTGTGTGTTAGGACTGTGATGTGATCTAATAATGAATATTAATATTAATGTACTCGTGCTACACTGCGATGACGATGATGGTGTGAGACCGTGTAAGTTTTTACGTGTAAGTGTAAGAGGATATACGATAAGTAGAGGATATTATGTCTTAACTCGTCAGTCAGTTGTACTGGTACTTACCATACATAAGTAAAACCTACTTACTATATGTATATTTGTTTGTAACGTAATATGGTAAGGTATATCCACGCACAGCATTTTAATGGACAGACATAAGAGAGGGATTTGGATAGACTTATTGTGAAGACTGACTGGAGCTACAGATAGGTGCTGAAGATAAAATGTAGAACATACTTTGCGATGTGAAGTGAATAAGAAAACTATTGCCCCGTGCCGGGAAACCGTGTTCATGCAACAGCATTACCACCGCAGCTGATATATAATTGTAATTCTTCCACTAGACGAGATACATCTCTTAAGTCTAAGTGTATAACTATTGCATGATATATTATTGTAATATGCAGCAACTACTTGTAAGCCAGGTAGGTTCTTGAAGTTGCTAGAGTAGTTTTTTTGTTGATTAAGATGAGAACCGAAACTGGAGGAAACCCTTCACATCTTTCACAACCTATCTTGTTTGTCCTTTTAATCTTTAGTTACACATGACGTCATTTTGATGTACACGCATTAAACTATACACCTTCTTGTTTGTTTGTTTATCACATTTTTATTTCAATGCTTTCTAAATTGAATACTTTGCATATTTCAAATTGCAAATGAGCTACTTAGTAAACATCAATGTGTTGAAAACGAGTCATAATTCATAATAGGAAATCCTCATAGTAAAAGTTGTCTACTTTTCACACATTTCGCATAAAAATGCAGACAATGTATGCAAATCAAGTATTCGTTTGTACTGACTGCCCCCAGCTTAAATCTCAATGATTTCTCGGGAATTTTGTAATTCTTAGAGTTTGATCGACATCTCCTGTGATTAATCAAGTCCAAATTTATCTGAAAATGGATTTGTCTATTTCATATTGCTTAACTGCTGTATGTTATTGTGCAATGTGAAATAATGCATGCAAGTGGACTCAATGTACGTAAACACAAATGTACATGTTTTTCTGATTGAAATCCTTGTGAGGTGACCATTACTCCAAAATGTGTCGTTTGGTGCAGATAGCTTCCGCAAATAAGCTACAGCAATATAAAAGTGGAAAAATATTATTGGAAACGAGGCCGAAAAATGTAGAGTGAATGAAAGGACATATACACATACGGGCAGTGACAAATACAACAGACATTCAGAAAATGTTTGTTTAGTTCTGAGACACAAAATGATAGCTCAGTACCTACACTTTGTGTATGCATTTAGTCACATGGTAGTTTAGTCAAAGTGAATGGGTGATGAGCAGTAGTTGGAGCTCCACCCTGAAATAGAAGAACGGATCTGCGTCATATTAATGTCATTATAGAGGGACTTCCGTTCTCTCAACTTGTCTGCCTCACCGTTTTGTAGTATTTCCCAGCAGCTCAAAAGTCATCCTCAAACACCGGATAGTAGTGATGAGAATTTTTATAACTACGTTATTGCATAGCCTACAGAACTTAGAGTTAAATTGTTTACTTTAAAGTAAAAATGTCGATCGATAATGTTCAGCAATTATGATTTCAAATGTATTAAACTCAGAGGGTTATTTAAAAGTTGCAATTATTTTGCATATACAAATATATATCCACTTGCAAAAATAATATTACTAATAAATGTAAAGATTAAGTAAATACGAAATATCCCAGAATATCTCTGCATTATAAAAGAAGGTAGTTATAATGTAAGATGACAAAATATTTTTAATTCATATGAAACATGACTGGCAAGTGAGAAGTCTTGGAATACTCTAAATGTGAATGAAACATCCCTCATATCCGGTCTTTGCACATGAAATTGTAGTTTTTAGCTAAACTACGGCAGAACATGATGACTTTTTGCATTTGAATGCTCGTTGTGTCTGTTGGCCACTGCAACTCAGACAGCAACCAATATAAATCCCTTATGTAATAGTGCAGTAGTGAAATAATCTAGTAATAGAACAGTACGTGGTATATAGCAGCAGTAAGTAGTAGGGGCACAGCATACCTTATTGAGCTTGACTATGTATTATATTTGTAATGCTGTAGCTAATAGTAGGTGGTATGAAAAGGTACATTATCGGACAGACAAGAAGACTCACCAGACCACATGTCTTAGAAATCAACAGAAAAATCACTTTTGCCTTTCCTCTGCTAACTACAACTCCAAGACACTCAAACCAGGCAAATCTAGCTACACATTAAGAATCCAGTAGTGAAGCTGAAGCCGCAACAACCATGCTACTTGCTAACTCGTTTCTTTTATATCGTAATCATCATTTACTGTCTGTATGTAAAAGAGTAGTAGTAGTACTTATTCTTCCTTCCCTTCTCCTGTACTTGTACTACTTCCAAATAATACAATACTTAATGTTAATGCAGTCAACTCTTATACCCACTCCGTATAGTTTACATAGTAGTTAATGCCTAATTCAATTCAGCATGTACTTACTTAGCGTATTGTTAGCAAAATTCAGCTGCTGGTCTTCCTTTTCACTTACGAACTTTACAAGTATTATTACTGGCGTAAAATAAAGCACAACAAGAATAACAAAACAACAGAGCAAACAAACCAAGAGAGAACAAACGCTGAGAAATCACCTAACCGAAACAGAGCACACCATGCTGTCTTTTACTAAATGTAGTCTACCTCTTATATTATGGACTTGGTAATACGAAAACGTTAACTAATGTGCACCTTACAGGTTGACGGACAAATATTTCCTTTCTTTCACTTTCTATTATCTGTTGACTGTATAGTGCTTCC
Source organism: Pogonognathellus flavescens (assembly GCA_019776165.1). Taxonomy (NCBI): domain Eukaryota; kingdom Metazoa; phylum Arthropoda; class Collembola; order Entomobryomorpha; family Tomoceridae; genus Pogonognathellus; species Pogonognathellus flavescens. Next base: position 27,318 of record JABASD010000541.1, read on the forward strand.
GATCCGGAATTACCGACAAACATCACACGACTACATACTATTTTTCTTTCCAAGCATTCATCTTATGCTCAAACGGTGTAAGTTACACAAACACACGGTATGTTCTTCCCAGCCAAAAAGAATACATACAATATGGATATAATATTACTGTAGTTACTATATATTCATATTACGTATATAAGTACGAATAAATAGAACTTTTTCTTTATGATGTGTCTCTTGTAGTGTAATATTTGTATGTTGAGGTTGGTTTTCCTGACTAGAAAGAGTGTGGATAAACTTATGTTGTAAGTGTGTACAATGTACATAGAGAAAAGGTGCAAATTGAAAGTGATTACATAGGTATATATACAAGAAACAATAAATCATGTAAAACTGACTTTTTAACTCCGGTCATCCAGCACCAGCTCATTGAATATTCTTCCTTCCTTTTGGCTTTTAGAGTTGCTCCGGTACTCTGGACTCCTTTAGAATTGACTTCCTTCACTCAACTCAACGACCCAGGTGAAATACAGGGGTGAAGATAGAGATCATAGATTTTCTTGTCTTTAATATCTTTGTGGTGTGAGTTCAGGGTTTTTCCTCACTCACTCTGTGTCCTTTGTACAGCCATAGTATTAGTGATGTGTGAGTAGAGAAGAAGACTTTGATATCAAGTCGGCACGGCAGGTGAAAGAAAATTCTCTCAAGTGAAATGAAAAGGGTGTAGGAATAATAATGATAAATAATAATACAAAGAAAATGACGGTTTTTATCCAGGAATTGAATTCTTTCGGGCAGATCGAAAACAAAGTGTTGGTTGACGTTGAAAGTTTCATTTGTACTTTGGTGGGACTGTTGTGATAAGTGTGAACTGGGCTTCCACAAGAACATATCACACAGACAAGGGCACAGTAATGTGGAGGTAGTTCAAGTAGAACGGATGCTCTGATGAGCCTCATCCACACACACATCAGACACCAAACTAAACAAAACAGAAACCTGAGTAGTGAGTAGTATTGTCTAGTTCATAGCTCATACGGACAGACAGAAATGTACCTCCCGATTCTCATCCTCGACTTATTACCAAGTACATTACATTAGTTAGTAGAACTGCATGTATCTCCTACCTGTAGTTCTCCACGTATACTTTTCAGACTTCACTAGAGCTCAGTCAGTGTCAGTCCCATTCTCTCACCTAAACCTGCATAATCCATTTCGTTATAATACTAATATGTTTTCTGTGTAATGTGATGTGTGTTCTATGCAACTGCTCTTCATATCCAACTCGTGGAATATATTATAATCTAAACTGTTACAGCATTGGCATGTAAAAATATTACAGAGACTGTGGTATAACTGAATCGTGTAATATTACTATGCCAGGATATTTTATATGTGAAAAGGCCGAGCATTTTAAGCTAAAGCATCATGACATGCATGGCAGGCAGCTACATAGCCACGCTACATTATGTCCCATGCGGCTCTTCTATTCTGTTGCCTAATGCTACGTTACGTTATGTTTCTCTTTTGCAGAGAATTACCAAAAGAATTCATGAGCCTTCGAGGTGCGTGATGCCCTTCAGCATTTCCTCACAAAAAGCCGTCATCAGCACTGCATCACTCTTCAGCCAGATCACAGATAGATGGATAGATATAGATAGTGCAGGAGAGAGACCGTCTCATATTAGTATAGCAGGGCAATGCAATAATATGGTGTGATGCTTCTACAAAAGCTGCACTATATCATCCCATTATATAATACACAACTAAACTAACTAGGAGACGTGTAGTGGTAGTAAGTACTCCTAAATATATTATAATAATACTTTTACTATCAACCACCACCACCACCACCAACAACAACAACCCTCCGTGTAAAAAATCCTTCTACTACTACTGTACTATGTTGTTCAGGTACCTAAGTAAGTAGATACAATGCACACAGTCGCAGCACAATAATAAACTGACTGGAATATATATATCGTAAAATACACTGGACAGAAAACACCTTCTTTTATTTACAAGGGATACACATTACACAACGTGTACTTCTTTACTTGCTCTGCTACTAACTGCCTGCTTTTCCTTTCTGTAATATCTATGCTATTTTATTTCGCCATTCTCTAGCGTAAGAGTTCCAGGGAATTTCGTTGCATTGCCTCGCATGGTCTTTCTCATCGCAGCCTGCCTACTGGTACCTGCCTAGTAATGACAATGTATGTAAATCCAATTTTAAATATAAATGCTAATTATAAATCCAGCGGTATTGTTGCAAATGAAATGTTGATACTAGTAAATATAAATATTTTGCAATTGTAAATGTGATACTTTTTCTAGTAATGTATTTGGGTTGTAAAGGTCAATATTTATCGTAAAATAAAAAGGATGAAACAATACAAATCACATTTGAATCATTAGCGTTTAACTGACGCGAGAAAAATACATTATGAAGGAGCGTAAGACGTTGCGATGAAAAGGACTGCTATTATAGTTGCAGGGGTAGCAGAGATGTAGCCGTGGAGAAGTGTACACATAAATACAGGCCTCAACAGCAAAGTAAAGAACAGTACACTTTATGTTTGAAAGTCGACAGATCTGAATATATATACTTAGAATTATATAATAGACACAATCATGTCATACGTAACATAATGTAACAGCATTACATCTGCATCTATTAGTTCGTGTATTACACTTGCTACAAAGCACACACAGAAGAAAAATGGCCAGACTAACTTCACCACAAGCTTAGGCAAAATAGTATACCACTGCAACTGCATACATAAAAGTAAATGTACTTAACTCCATTACATTTTATATTACACGTAAATACATACTTCAATCTGTTACATCCCTTGTGGCTTAGATTCTCTCTCCTTCAAATTCCTAGCCCCTCATTTACTCTCCTCTCTTTATCATCATTCTCTTACTACGACTTATATATTATATACAAATTGTATTGAATTGATATACTTACAATTTATAATAATATATGTAAACATGTACATGTATTAGTCGTTCTGCATTAAAATTTGTATATATATGCCTTGTACAATCTATACTTCACACCTTAACTAAATTGATGCGATGAGATGACCATCCTCTCTCAATCTCTCTTCTATAAGCACGCTATTATGATACACATTTAGATATATTCTTTATTTCGCCTTTTATGGACTCAGTATTATTATTTTACTCTCCCATATTTGTATTCAATGATTTATAAGTAATATCTCTACAAAAATGCATAATGAGTTTTCAGTCAAGTCATAATTAATGTTGGCATCTCCAAGAAATAAAATTGGCAAAATATTTAATAACACATTACTATTATACATGTACTTATGCATAGCTACTTCAATAAGTTGAACAAATCTGACATTATTTTAGTCAGTTATAAAATTTGTATGTTTATTAATAATAAAAAATAAATAAATAAGTTACTAATATGAATTGAGTAACTATTATCGGACATCCTTTTTATTGTTTTTAGTTCGCACGGTGAAGAAAACTTGTGGTCTCCCTAATTTGAGCAGTTCTGTAACTGTCAAGTGAAATAATCGTTGTTGTAAAGCGTGTGTCCAGAGTCTGAACTGGAGATTTATCAGCTTAATGTGCTTTTTGTTTGGAGTCTATGGTCGTAAAATTTGTTTGAGCCATCAGTAAGTCGTTTCTTCGTGACCGTGTTGACAGGGAAAATGTTGCCAACCGATTAATATTGACTTGTAGAGACATCCCATTAAGGACATTTTCAATAATAATTTAGTTAATACCTTCACATGTTTAACATTTCTCTTAAATTGCTCTAATAGTACTCTCCATAGTACAATTCTCTCGTCATGCATGGTATCGTGTCTAAGCTGTCATGTCACTGGAATGCAGCCACTAATACAGATACCTACTTACATACACCTGGGTGATGCAGAACAAGATAAATAACTGGCAATTTGTACATACTTATGTCAAGTACTAGTATATGCACACATTATATCATATTATGCGAAACATATCTTCAGGTTATACTTATAGAATAATTTGGAAAGGTAAACTGACTGACTTTCGTCTGTCTTTATTATTACCTTCAGAGTAAAGCCTTGATGAGATGAAATTGCTGGTGCCGCAAAGATTCCAAATTCACTGGATACACTTGCAAACTGTTAACTTGGAAGATTAAACATACAACGAATATCTTTGCTTCATTCTCTTTTCATTTTTTCCAATTCATTTTTTCGTTTCATCACCTAAATATCATACGATGGCATTTGAAGTCTATATACCTACATTACATTATATTAGTTTCTGTTTCCTAGATAGGTATACCACCTATACCTACCTAAATAAACCGGTTAAACACCGTAGTAGAAAAGAAACGAATGGAATAGTGACTTAGTGATGTGAACTATGACACGATAACATTAACTGTGAAACCGTGTTAGCAGCAATATAATAATTATGACTAGTACATGCATTTAACAATATTATGTCATTGGCGATCTTCATATTCAAATTTGGCAGTTTTTTAATTTTCAAATCTAACTATAATTGACATAGCAGCATTTAAAATGCAATGTACTGTTCAGTCTATAGTACAACAGTAGATAATCTAAAAGGTCTAATAAATCTAATTTCATGAAGGAATTATTCGATTGACCCCATCTTCGAACTTAGTTAGTCTTCCAATAGACCACTACAATACGTGTACCAAGTTTACAGTTATTATCTCAAACCGTTCTTGAGTTATCGTGCGAACGGACGGACTGACAGACAGACAGACGTAAAAGGCATTTTTATACAAGAAACTTTCGTTTCTTAATAAAGTAAAGCTGAATTAATATGGATATAACTGGATATGTATATATACTTGTGTTATATCTAAATGATTTCCATGATGCTCGTCGTGAGTCAGAAATGATAGAGCAAAGGTAGGAGAAGCAGACAATAGCCAAACTGGCTGAGTATTATTATGAGCACGTACATAGAAAGCCACTACGTCTGTAGTAAAGAGCATTAAACAAATACTTATAAGTTATATTATTCCCAGATACAGTTTTATTGATGATGCTATTTACTATTGTATAATTTTCTTCTGTTACTGTGAGTATTGTGCCTTAACAGCTTGTATAGATACTCCTATGTGTATTTTGCTTTGAATTAAGCAACAAAGACGGATCTGAACGCGACGATGTGTTTTATTCGTAATAGTTATAAGTTATAGATGCACACACACTTGAGTACTGTGGACATGACAATAAATACAATTTAGTTTGGCAGGAATGAAATAATAAAATGCTTTTGTGTACAACTCAGCGAGTACATATTCATTGCTCTGCGTGTATCTGGCAAGGAGAGTCTAAACACATTTTTCTCGACTGAATGAGAATGACACATGAAAATAGTTCTGGTGAACGTTTGCTAATAGTCTAACCGTAAGCGTGATGCATTAAGCACAGTAAATGAGACAGTAATTATACACAGTCGTTAGTAAAATTAGCCCAAGTTGCACCCCACCTTACAATTAGTTTATGTGTAGCCACCACGTTTGATTGTATCTCCTGCATCTGTATTCCACCTGCATCAACTGACTCAACCACGTTGAGGAAACCAATCTCAGGCTGAACTTATGGGCCGTTGTTGTTGCTAGTTCGTCCAAAACCGAGAACTCCAACAAGAAAAATTCAGTGGAACAGCAGAGAAAGAATATGAGTCTATTTGTACTTGTCATGACAGTTAAATGGCAAACATGAATACATGAACGTGAATATTAACAGTTTGTGGAATGTAACGTGTAATGTGCTGTAGTCTGCACGTGTGTTTCTGACATTATGTGTAATCAGACGGAATCAACTCTCTTCTGAAGGAACTTGTTTATAGTGCAGACTGTAGTAAAGTACACTATACACTCTGTACACCAATTGTGAAAGTGTAAGTAGGGTCTTTCTATAAGGTATATAAGGTATACATTCAATTCATGATACGTATATTATTACTGTGCAGATATAAACTGCTCCTGTCTCTACACCAAGGCATAAATCATATTAAAATTTCCCTATCGCATAAACTTAGTACGAACGACGGACGAGAGAGAGACTGAACTGGAGAAACACGCTATTATAAAAGTTGTGTGCTATCTGAATGTAGTCCTGTAGAAGTAGAACGTATTTTCATTACTGTAGCTGAAGATTTGATAAGAAACTGGAAACTACCCTCTCAGTCCGATGATATACATTGTGTGTATTTCTATCTGAAGACAAGGTAGTGTAGTGTAGCACAAGACTATTGATTTAATGGCAATTCTCTGATTTTCTAATGATAAACTCTAATCTACCATCCCTAAACAAGAAGGCTGAGAATATTAGAATAATAATGAGACAAGACTGCACAGTTCGTTCTTTCTCATAAATCAACCAATATTATCACAACAGAAACGTTTCTTTATCTAAGTTTCCTTCCAAATCCATGTAGATTCACTTAATTGACCTACCTATACACATTCCTTGTGTAAGAAGTACCCACACACACACACTTGCGTTGCAATATAGTGCAGTTCATTCAATAATATTTTACTAACCAAGACAAAGGGGAATCTATGTACAGTACAACAAAAAATTGACTGTTGCCATAAATTACAAGTTCAAAAGCTTATCATTTTACATTGTACTGTAATTAATAGATTTAGTATAAAATTATTTAATAAAAGAGGGATGTCAGCTAGAACGTTAAAGAATCAGCAATATTCATGTTTGGTGTAGAACTCGTGTGGAAGTACACATAAAATAAGGTGATTGTGACTATTTATTTAGGTAGTTAGCTTTAGGCTGTAAGTTACACCTTCATGGGTAGGTAACTAGTAAGTTGGTGGAAAAAATCATGTTTGGTTCAACATGAAGATTACAAATACTCAATGAAGAAAATAGTAAATAGTCGTTCTAAGCCTACGTGTATGAATTAATGGATGCATTCAAGTTTATGTGTAGTATATGTGTATTACAATAACAGTATGCAAAATAGATTGTATGTTGTAGGCTGAGAATCTACACCTTCTCAAACCATACATCATCCCATCATCCAATTATTATTAAACATAACAAGATATTTTTATAGGACACTCTGTCCGGCTGTCCGACCGTCTGTAGGAGCGATAACTGAAGAACGGTTGAAGATCATTCATAATATAAACTTGGTACACCCATGCCATTAATGTCCCGTGTGAGATTAAATTGCAAGATGAGCTGAATCGTCCAACTAATATTATTATCTTTGATACTTCGTTTTTAACTGCATGATCCAGAGGTGCCACTGCAAAGAATCTACAAACCTGGAAATAAAATGACGAAATTAAATCATTAGGTGACGTTTGATTTTGTAGCAGTATATAACAACAACAAGGAAGACACACTACTATTTAGCAAGTGAGATCCAACAATGCTAAAAAGCATGTGAAAATAAATTTTTATATTTTGTGAAAGTGAGTTACTATTAGCTATTTCAAATACTGAGAAATCGCGATGCTTATTTACAGACGGTTTTGACGGGTTTATTATGATATCCAAAGTGAGGACTTGATGATGGGATGGCTATAAGGATTGATGGGAAGGTTAGCTCTATCTACATCATGTTAAATCCAGATAGCTCTGCTAATATTATTTGTATCCACTTTGTACTCTCTTCAAGCATCGGTCGCAATAACAGTATTAAAAGTTACACAAGAAACTTACGTTATTATCTTCTCGGCGAATGATGTGAGTGAGTGAGTGAGTAAGTAGACTTGGGCTTGACACAGCTCAGAGCAGACTTGGCTGCACTCACTTATGTTAATTTGTATTCTATAGTGGATTAAAGATATTCGACTACTTACTTACGTTACAACTTGAGCCTGGGGCCAGTCAGCCTTTGCATAAATTATTTAAAGTACCGATTACTACGTCAGACTCTATGATATTCCAGTAATTGGCCAATAAAAGCCAAATATACACTATTTTCACAAGCTGCACGCAAAATGTCAGCATCATTCCCTGTGAATTTTACATACTCGCCCGTTCTGTTTGTTTCAGGACCACCTTTTTAAATAGCTCTTTTATATCCACAACAGTATATTCAATATCTGTGTAGTAGTAATAGTAATAGTAGGTAGTCTGTTGGTTGGGAATAGTCAATTGTGAAGTAAACATCAAAGCTGAGCTTGTACAGTATACTATACTTATAATATTAGAGCTATATATTATATATAGGAGTTATATATATTTATCATTATATATTGGAGTTGTATATTTTCTGTCTTAAATGGATATCTTTTATACCATGGGTTTTTAGTTGGAACTGCATATATTGCTAGAGTATATTATTGTTATCTACGCTGCCCTTTGATAGAATCTCCGACTTAGACAATGGAATGAACTTCTGTATTTTCTACCTGCAATTACTGCATTACTACAACAAGCCTACCCGCATTACTGACTTGTCCATTTACCAACACGAATCGCTTTGTAGATAATGTGTCATTTGTCATGTACACATACCCACACTTGTACGAGACATGCTATACTTATACCGCATAACTCATCTTCTCTTTAAAAATTCAAATTGCTACCTAATGTACCACCATCACAGTATCATATCATACTACCAATATCTAGACATATAAACCACTACTGCAAAATAATGTAGAAGGCAGTGTACTGTGTAAGACTATCGGCTTGCAATTCCTTTTTTACCAGCCAAGTGGAAATGCTATATGGAATGAAAAAACTTGCTATTGTACAGTATTCGCTAAACTCTTTAATTGCCGGCAGACAATGGTAAGACGCGTTAAGATTTTATAGGGTGGGTCATACTTGATACGCTTGTTTTTCCACTTAGGTACGTGAGCGTAGATTTGTACGCTGAGAATACAACCATTTAATGATCAAGCCATGAGAGTGAAGGGATTATCATCATTTGTGATAGAATATTAATCTTTTATACAATACAAATTAATGAAAATGTGTAAGAAATTACATTTAAGGTGATAGATCAGAAAAACATTCACTTGTAAACATCTTAAGAAGCTGTATTTCCAGACATACTTATAGATTTATTATTTGCTTTGCTATCATTGTCTTTCTTACTCAGTACCTATATAAATAGGTACTGCGTGCGTATGAATCTTTGTAACGTAAGATATTGTCAGAGTAATTGCAGGAAAAAATTCGTATAAAGTTACCCAACTCATTCATGTGATTTTTATTATGAATGACGTAGGTACACAATAATTGAAACCGAAGACGCTTCTGACGCGTGTAAGAAGGCGACACAAATACAACGGAGAGAGAAATCAAGGAAGTGCACAAATGATTGAGAAGAAATATGTGGAGATACAAATAGAGATACCCGATACAAGACGTCATTAGATGTGAAGATCGATGGGAAGAGCGAAGCGACGAGTGGGTGATAGTGGACGTGTGGTATTACATTACATTTTGTAATACGTAGATAGACAGAAGTAGCAAAAATATATCTAAATGAAGGGAGATGTATAGATTTCTTGGTTTATAAATAGCAAATGTCTGTCTGAGTGAGAAACAGGAGAGGGGTGTCTGGTACGGTGTGTGGCAAGGCAAGGCAAGTAGTTTGTGCAGTTGCTTCAGTAGCACCTGCTGTTCTGTCCTTCGTCCTCAATTCATAATATTTTCTCAGCTCCTCTGGATTATCCTATTGTACCTTACATAATATTGCATTGTATTCCTCTGTGAGTAGCATTGTGTGAACGTATACAAACGACCAGGTATACTGCACACTATATAGCGGCATGTACTCCTTTATAAAGTTTCCTTTACACTGTATATAAAGACCAATTAAACAAATGAATGACCCAAGCACCCACTAGAAAGCATTTATTAATCTGGTATTTAATTTTCCTTTAAAACAAGTCAAAAGCCACCACCTTTAATTAAGTAACCAATTCATAAATGACACGACATACAAAGCCGTTTCGTCAATAATTCTAAATACATTTTTTTAGACCATATCGCAAACTTATACACGCTTCTATACATACTTCTTTATATACAGCTATGTAATTAAACTAAATAGTTTTAAAAATTATTAAATCAGACATATAAAACAATCCTATCTGTATAAAACAATCCTATCTGTATAAAACAATCCTATCTGTATAAAACAATCCTATCTGTATAAAACAATCCTATATGTATAAAGTAGCTTCATCCGATACTTAATTAAAGGTTGTAATCGATTGACTCCATGATTTAAAATTGATTTTCATTTTGACAATAAGGACAAATATATAGGAAGTTTGAAAACAATATTTTAATTCGTTGCTTTGAGATATCGTGGTAATAGATATTAGCTTTTACGCTACTTGATAATTGAATTACTTTTACAAGCTAAACATACAAACAAACGGTCCAGTAATATTTATTCTATTACGTTTATACACAGAAAATATTTACAGTAAGCTACTTCGATAATTAGTACTACACTGTATACATCCTCAAAGGGTTGAGCGACAATGATTACCTACATGGACTTCCAATATTTATGATGGATAGTTAAGTGAAAAGTGAATGTGTTTTATTGGTGGCTACTTCACATTCGTGTGTAGTATTATTTAAATTATTTCTTCCAATGTACATAATTATGTAGATTTCTACAGACATTTACAATACGTAATAGCTGTCAAGCTATAGTCATAATAATATTCAAAGGTTTTTTCTATGGAGACCTGTACTGGACTACTGGACAAGTTGGAGTTACAACGACATTACATGACGTAATCTCTGTCTGTAGTAGTAATTTTATTTTACTTGGAGTGAGTAGTGTTGTATACTTCCCATATAATATTGTCTAATACCTTTATCATTTACATAATATACCATGTAGACATGTTAAATGTAAGCCTAGCTGTTGTTTATATTATTATCTAGTAGTGCGTGCATGCAAAAAGTATAGAACCATCTAAGTAAGTTCTGTAACTTCTGACATTATTTCTTATCTGGTCTGCCTTAATTAAAGACGTGCATTAACGCTGCTACATGTAAATAAACTTCTAAAGCGCCGACATTCTCCAATGTTAAAAGATCAGCTTCTCCCCAATTATATTCAGTTTGCTTCTCATGATCTCCCCTACTAAACTTCCTTCGTCTTATTAACCTTTGTGGTTAATATTGCTACACGAAACTCATGACAAATTAAAACGCATATTAAGCACTGTGAAACAATAAACAAAAATCCACTGGACTCTTTATGTTATCAAGGTAAGATATGCTTTCCTCATCGCGTTGTTCAAAAAAATGGAAAACGAACACTTTCAAATGACAAACTTTGACAAATGTCAGAACAAAGGTTTGATTTCAGTAGGTTACACAAAAAGTTTACAATCAAATCTAAATTATAATTATGTTCATCTAAATTGTTTTGCGAAATAAAAAGTATCTACTGCAAACAATTCAGGTAGCATTCTATCATATTGTTAAGTAATTTGTAATAAATATGTAGTATGTCTATAAATAGAACAGTCTCGTTTTAGTTCAAGACTTTCATACTCATTACACCAATAATACAAAACAAAATAATGAATTTAACTCAAGTTTCCAATAAACTTATTTTTACAATCTACCCAGGTTTTCTGAACCATGATATTTTCCAAGTGGATTTCGATTTAACGAAAGTGAACGGGTTGCCAGCGAGCCGAAAATAAATAGGTGTATAATTAAAAGTGTACAATGTTTCTAAAGTAGTTTTTAGCAAGTGAAAATACCCACTATGGATTTTGAAGTAAATGTGGTTGGTGCTGCTAGAAATTAGCTGATAAAAGTAATCTGTATGCATGAGTGCGGCCAGGCAATACAAGGGTAATTTAAGTAGTAGTTTGGTTGATGTCGGATGTCGGTACCGCATTGCATGCAAAGTTGCATATATCGTATGTGGAAAAGCCCGAGAATGACTAGAACTACTAGAGGTTTATTTACCTATGTGTACTGTTATAATGTATTTTATCAACTAACAATAAGTTGAAAGAGCAAAAACAGAATGTCCAGGTTCTTGCTTTTTCTGGAGCCGATGAAGGAAAGTGAAGTAGTGGTCGAAGTAAAACACCTAAGCGCCAGACTCATTCAAAATGCAAAGTCTCGCCCACATTTTCTGTCATTTGGTAGCACAATATTGTGCGTCTAGGGTGCAATCGAAAATTTCTCAGAAAACCAACCTGGCTGCGGCCAAAAACGCATTTAGCAATGCTACGGTACATTTCCTGAATATCTTGGATTCGGAAGAGTCGAGCATTTCACTGCAAGGTGGCAAGTACTTTTTTACTTTTGTATTTGTAGAGTTATAAGTATGTCTTGTACTGTACATCTATAAAGTTACACTTTTACACAGCACACACACACACACACGGTGTCTGTAGTACAAAGGTGTAATGTGGTTTCTATGGTAGGCAGCAGCCCACACCAAACCAATAGGTTCCTGGTAAAAAGTGAGCTTTTAATGACAGAATTGCATGTTTGGTTCAGTCATTATTTCCAAAGTCACAATAGTCACATTCACATAACATTCTCTCATTTCTATTCCGTCAGTAGTGGAAGTAGTTGAAGTAGAACTCTCGTCTGTCGTATATTAAGTAACCGAACAAGCGTCGCTCGTCGCCTGCTTCACTATCGACATAGTACTACACTCACTATAAATCTATGTTTCATTGATTGACGAATAGCAAGCACATTTTTCATGAATACATTATAATGTTCGTCTTATATTTGCACTATGAGGCTTTGTGCTACTAGGCACACTAATAAATAACTACACAAAACATATGTGCAAGCTAAACAGAATACTGGGATGATGTAGGCGTCAAACCCATAGACTTGTACCTAATCAAACATTGTTAAATTTTCTGAAAAGCATTTTGTTTGCAATATTCCTACCTATACGTTATTACTACTACAATCTACCAGCAATTATATTTATCAACAAACATTTAGGTATTTGTAAAGGACGGAATGATATAAGTCTCAGGTAGTAAATATAATATAATCATGTAAAGATAGTAGAACAAATGATTTGCCAGACAAAATGTGTTTGTAGTCCTTGAAATAATCAATGCAGACGAACGCCTAAAAGCCAAGTGCAAACATGATGTCACGATGTGTGATCCTACCTTATAACTAGTAAAACTAAACTACACTGTCACTATCAATAAGTATATTAATTACACAAATATTCTGTATGCAATTTTATTAAAGAAACATTATTACCTGTGTACTAACAAATCAGCTATATACTCCTTCCATAAGATGTTTTTCAGTTCAGCTCTATACTCATTTCTTACAGTTGTTCAAGGAAACGATAAAAAAGAAATAGAATATATTGAATGTACCCAATTTAGGCAAATCCATTAAGCTCTAAATATATCTCCTAATAAAATAGGCAAACTCATTTTTAGAAGCAGAGGGGTTTCGACTATGGAATGAAATATTATAATAAGTTGGAACTACGTTAGAATATTGTGGGGTCAGGATATACAATATAATGGTACTATATTATTGAAGTGATGTATGTTGTGAGATCTGTTTGAGGGATCAAGGGATCATGTACAAAAATTGTTATTTCTTCAAACCCCACTTTATTTATATATTTGAAATATCATAAACTAATTTGAAAAGAAGAATTTTACAAATGTTTCTTTTGAAACGAAAAATGGCTGTGTCAAATAATTCTGTACAAGAACTTGAATGAAAATATTTTATGTCAGTCAGGCGACGATTTGTTCAATTGGGAAAACAATTCTCAGGAGAGTGGCGTAAGACAGAACTGTCTTCCACAAAACTTTATATACATACCAAGAAATAAAAAAATCGTCCCGTTTTCCTAACGGATCTAATAGACAATCAATGTAACTTTTGTTAGTAGTAGGTATAAATTAAAAACTACTTTTCAATAAAATGAAATACCTACAAGCAGTCTTTATATTGAAAATGAAAGTAAAACAAAAATGCGTTTCCTGCATTTTTGTTGCATGCAACCTCTAAAGCCAATTTCTTTATTATTTGTTATTACGTCCTTAATATCTAATTTCGTGTATCGTACATACAGCATTAATAGAATGAACCCGAATTGAGAGATGAAGGTATAAGTAGTTACATTATATTTAAAGATAACTATAGCATATTGTATTAGTGCAAATATCAGTTTCGAAGGGGAAAGAAGTAAATGTAGTAATTAGTATTTATAAAAATACCATTGGAGAGTACAATATATGACTGCATATTACGTAACATTGGGATAGAAGTGAAGCCAGTAGTACAGCGTTAAAGCTCAAGTGGCTATTGATTTTTTATTACCGTAGCATTTCATAGAAAAGTGAAGCAGACATGGAAAGGCGATAAAGATAATTTTACACACAAAGTATATAATGGTAATAGTAGGAAGGAGCAGCCAGTAGTCCCACCACACCATTTTAGCCTTTCACAGTCAGTAGGAAGGCATTTCATGTCTGGAATGAAATGTTTGAAGCCAGGGTAGTTAAAAACTGCACATTATAATCTACAAATACATTAGTAGTCGAATGAAGTTGCTTTACATTGCCCCCTTCCTCACTCTTGACTTGACATTTAACTCCTTGTACTCCTATTATTTTATTTCCAGGGAGAGTACTCGCCAGCGTATAAAAATAATGTTGTTATGAACTGATAGCAACTAATTGTGAGTACACTCACATAGGTATAGGCTAGTAGTGGTATCATCTTCATCATCAGAGCACAGAAGAACAACTCTGTGTCATTGTACTGTGAGAGCTGATGGAGAAAGTTAGACCGTGAACAAGCTATATAGAAAGCAAAGACTGGGTGTAAAATCTACTGCCTAATAAATATAATAATAATATATTACCCTCTTGTAATATACAGAAATAAGCGTCTAGGTGTTTAAAAGGAGCTGCATGGTTAGATATTATGTTACGGTCTGATGACAATGAAAAAATAAAAATCCATCGATGAAACAACATCGTCAAATTCAACTTGAGCCAGGATCTACGAAGTACAAAATTCTGTGCACTCTCTATATACGTGGCAGAGGTATTCCCTTTCCTCTATTATTGCTATTGCTACTACTATTGCTTTAATGATAATATTCTTAGTCAGTCTATGAGATTATTGCAGTAACAGTGCACTTCCACTACTACATAAATATATGTACTGCCAGACTAAAGATAGGGTCCGAGTCAGACGGATGGTTGTGGTTCCCCTTGCAGTAGCATTTTGTAGGAGTAGGTGAAAGAGTGGTAATAGAAGCAGTAGCATTTACTATTGTCTATGAATAAATATATTCAGAGACTGATACGAATAGATACAAAGATGAAGGCTGTAATGATGTGAAGTGAATTATGATTACGTGCGTGGGACTTATTGTTGTAGGCAGTTGGCTTCTTTCTCTTCACTTTTCCATTCAACCTTTATCCTTTCATTGTTCTACCTCTTCTATATTCAGCTTTATTTATATAAATATTATGGCTACGCAAACCAGACAATCAATCCATTATTTCTTTTTCAATTATACACAGCTTCAGCTTCATAAAAGAAATAATTTAGTAGCTATATCAACTTTTAATAAAATTTAAAACAATATAATCTCTGTGATCATGAAAAGCCCTTTTTCCCGTTTTGCAGTACGCATTGAGATCTTGGTGTACTTGTCTGTGATTCAATTGAATGAAAAAATCAGGTTAAAATAATAAAAATTGGGATAAAAAGAAATACCCGTATTATTGCAAATATTTTTCTTACTTTTTGGATGTAAATAGAATTTTGGAAGAAATGCCATCATAAATAAACAAAAGGTAATTTAAATTACAATTAGTACACTGGGTAACACAAAAATTAAATAATAATGTGTTGACCTGTCGTTGCAAGACATAATAATATTTATCATAACCAGACGAATGCTTACACTCAATTATCTCAGTCATTAGGAAACTCATTATTATCATCCATTTAGATATTCCTGTTTGTGCAATGGAAAATATGAAAACGGACTAGTTCACAAACGTTACAACATTATTAAATACTAAATAAATAAATATAACGTTAATGGCCTCATTAACAACAAACGGGTTTACCTAATCTTGTTTCTGTCTTGTTAAACAAACAGTTCCTGATTTTAAAAGTAAATAAATAATTTCACAATAAACTATGCACATAAACTAATGATTATCTGACTAGTATCTTGTCTGACTACATATGTTACTTTTAACACCTTCACCATTAATTACACAATAACATTTGATGACACAGATTTCAAATAATATATTTAATCATGCAGGTTTGATTCACAATAATAATATGTACTATACAACCGTTTCTCGCCAACTCCAAAATCAACCAGTTTAAATATTGCATGACAATAAAACTCTTATTTTTGATGCTTTCATTACCGAAATAAAATATTTTTGTTAAAAATGCGTTACGTAAAAATTTCAGGAATTTTTTTTAAACAATTTAAAAAATGTTGCAAAAGTTACTAAACTTTCTGTTTAATAAAATTAAATGGAATTGAAAATCATTCATTAGATATTTGCACCAACGTTTGCCTTAAAAAGCTCTTTAAGCACCATTAAAGGATCTATTTTGTTAGAGAAATATTACTTTTAAAGACCACAACAATGTAAGACATGAATTTCAGTACAACCTTTGAAATGGTTTCAAAACTGAGCAAAGTGCACTAAAAAATCTGGAGATTTTGTTATAGTTATGTATGAGTGACGTATCTCTAAAAGTTTCTAAACAACCTTCCGGGATTTGGTCTGATACGATTTCCGACAAGTGTAACTCTGAATGGAGCTGCTATGATAGGTATTACTATTGTGTGTAGAAATACAAGCAATGAAAAATGCGGCGACAAAACAAAAATATACTGAAACATTAATAAGAGAGTAACAAAAAGGTGGAGGGGTATTTTTGGAGTGAACAATGTGTTTTCCCCTGTGTTGCTTTGGGTAAGGCTAAAATGTCAGGAAGAGTAGCGTGCCTCCATACTCTATGTCAAAGGTTGTACATTAAAACGGGAAGCAAATCGATACTGTAGACATAGCAGGGGTCCGTTCCGTCTCGTCTACCGACTCTACTACGCTATCGACATGTACTTCTCGTACTGCGTATCATGTGTAACTGTGTAAAACATCATACACTCCAATCAATTCTACATGTTTCACTTTGTGTACTTTTCCACAGCATATATTCCCACACAATTAATCATATATCTGGAAAACAAGTATTGTGAATTAAATTTAAAAAGCTGATTTGCAAATATAAGGCACAAATAATAAAATTAATTTTTGTACGACCCATAGTACAAAAATAAATTATCTTCTGAATATATTTTTGAAGGGAAAATTTTGTATAACAATATTCTAAAAATGTATGGAGCAAGACAGTCGAGAAATAAAGAATACCACAAGATATATCAAACTTCTAAAGTGACTTGCCAACAAATATTTACGCATTAAATGTCAAACTGTGTTTATTTATACATTTCATTTGGCACTGAAAAGGTATTTGACGCTTAATGATAGATAAGTATTGCAGTGCCAATATATAATATCAGTTGACAGACTGATGCAATAATCGATTATTGAATTTTCTGTCTTGTCAACGGAATGGATGTATAGTTGGCGACAGAAAGTTCACAGCAACTTTTGAATTAATATTTCGAAGAAAGTAAGTATTGCATGCAGAAATTAGAAATCCCTCACTAAACTTCTGACAACTTACTTTTATCGACATTTACTATATTGCCACTTTTTCACAGTACATACACGTAAGTACGCTCATAGGTATATACTGGTACTGGTATACATAACATAGTATGCACTTAGTTCTTGCAATTATATTCGATAATAAGTAGCACCTAGTAAGAAAAGGGAGGTGGAAATGTATCGAAAGTTTGGTCTTCGGAATGCCGGTACATAATTAACCATTATGCAATAACAACCATTTAAATCGATCCCTATATTTTGCTTTCATGACCACACATCGAAATATTAATGAACAATGCAATGCCGCATTGCACGAAACGAATATTCGCATTAACAACATCAATATATTTGTAGTTGTGCATTTTATTTTGAGAAACATTTAAACACACACTTATTTAAAGTCTTAAGCGAATCGTTAGTTTATTTTGCGCAAAATTACAAACACGTATTTTTCCTTTCTATTTTAAGACCTTTTTTACTTTTGGAATCAAACAGACAGAAATTAATTACTTTGACACTCAACGCTAATTAATATACGAAATGCCAAAATATTTTTTTAATAATACTTTTCTTATTTAGCTTATATGCTTCATTTTTAAATCTCAATGCATATTTTCACACAATATTAAATTAATTTCGCTTTCTCTTAAATGACTAATTAAATCTGAGTTGTGAAAAATTTGAATTCCAGTTTAGAAAAATGAAATCACAAATTTTGATTTGACTAGTTTGAAATAATGAGTACCTAGATGAAACACCCTTACAAAGCATGTGAATTACTGAAAAAAGAATGAAAATGTCAAAACTCTCAAAACTAAACCTTTGAAAAGTGGAGAATCTAAAAACTGGATGTATAAAGAAAATGTGCCGAATAAATTCAGTTTAATGGATGAGTAAAACTTGTTTGACAACCGTAAAGCGTACTAAAGTGTAAATTGAGTCCACACCTACTGCGTTAAAATACATTTCCTATATACACTATTGCATTACAATGATTGTGCACAATTTATACATGTAAAATTTCAATTGCACCCATAAGTAACATTGTAAATATAATAACGTGCTATAACAATAATAATTCAACATTACTATTATTACATAACCAAGCAGCTAGTTTGAGAACTGCTACTGGAGTTTTCATTTTGACAATAGCTTACTTCTATAGTTGCTGTAATAGTAATGGCAGCATGTCTTAGTTTCGTTATTTTGTAAGCACATGAAATTTTTCACACCTACATAATATATTTGCATGTAGATAAGTTGATAGAAAAGTATCACACCATACATCAGCGAATATAATGCCAATGTTTGATTCTGAGTATTGGAACGCAATGCAGTTTCTTGAATGTTCAAAGCTTTTCTGAAAACGAAACGTTTGAAGGCTCCAAAATTGCCTTTAGCCGAGAAATTCTATAGTAGCAGTAATAGTCAGCAGTATGTAAATTTAAATATAGAAGAAAGAATAGAATGAGAGTAGCACCAGTAGTTATGTTTGATATAGCTGGTAATAATATTAGAAGTAAATAGTATACAATATGTATTTAAAAGAAGTATATATAGGTATATATTTATATATACAATATTAGATCGTACATAACATAACACATTGTAGACACACACATCACGCAAGTGAATGATATCTCTTCATATAATATAATGGAGCATTGCATTGCATGTTTGTAAAGCTTCAGTTCATTTCAGCAGTAGTTTTAGTAGTGGTGCTAGTGTTTGTTCAATTCAAGCCAGACGCAGACTACTAGAACCAATAAACTGAGCTATTCAAACAGTTTCGCTCTACTATGCCACATTAAAAGCTGTATAACACATTAAGAGCAAATACTACTAGCAACTAACAACGTACTCCTTCTAAAAGAATAAGAATACAATGCAAATGCGACGGCAGAAATCCTCAGGGTTGCTTCTCTTATTATTATGTAACTTAACTATCAAGTCTGTTTCATCCGTAGTGCATAAAATAATACAACTAAAGCACCACCATCCATCCATCCATACATCCATATTGCCAAGTAACTACTATATATTTTATATACAGTATGTAATATTATGTAAGTATAAGAATAAAGTATGTGCTGCGTGTACCATTGTCTGAAATTTCTTTTCTCCCGTATTCACTTAAAGGGAACGAAACCACTCTTGTGTACGTCTGTGTGTAAGACTGGGTTTAAGAAGTAATATTATTACAAGAATAGCGATAAGT
The DNA here is from genome assembly GCA_019776165.1 of Pogonognathellus flavescens. Classification (NCBI taxonomy): domain Eukaryota; kingdom Metazoa; phylum Arthropoda; class Collembola; order Entomobryomorpha; family Tomoceridae; genus Pogonognathellus; species Pogonognathellus flavescens. Next base: position 47,258 of record JABASD010000541.1, read on the forward strand.
CAGTTGCCTTTTTCTCCGCACGTATAGTCTCTGAATGATTTTACATGGATGGTAAATCCGAAGCAAGTTGGCAAATAATTTTCATTTCTAGTAACTGCGTCTTCAAAGCGTTATGTTATGTTGGACAGGTATGGAAGAGCATGGCATGGGAAGACTGCATGACTACCTATGTGCAATTTCAAACTATTTGTGCGCTTTCTCATTTTACTGCCGGCAAATAAACTCAATTTTACGAGCCATTATTTTCCTTTGTTTCATTTAACTGTAAGGTAATTGCCGTTTCTGTATTCATATGTGTGAATCATTCCAGATATTTTTATGCTATATATATGCCTTCATTATAATTTGCTTCATATCTTTAGCAAGTCCACTACAATAATGTGTTTTTTACCAATCGCTTTTTTACCTGGAGTATTATATTCGCATAGTACACGCGCCCAAATAGTATTTCTGACATAGTCACAAAAATTAGCTGCGCCTTTTTATAGACAACAAATGCATCAATGCAATTATTTTTGCTGTAAAGTCTCATTCAATTTTTATTATCGTGCGTTTTTTGTAATACATTTTTATTGTATGTAAACCTTATACTATAGTGATGTGAATTGTCTTCAAAATTTTTATATTGTGCGCTAATACGTTAAAAAGTATTATAAATGTGAGATAAAACTATTAATAGTCTAGTTTAATGGTTGCAGTATTTGCAACAAGCATTCAGGGTAGAAAATAAACGAATCTCGATGTCATTCCCAAAACATTGCTACAAGATGCATTGTTGGTTGAAAGAAGTTGTCGTTGTTGTAGTTGGGTTTGCATTGTTTCTCTTTTCATTGGATTGTGTTTCATGAAGATGTATTGCACTGTGTGTTATGAACAGAGAGAAAACGTGGAATGACACGATGACAGAATGAGATTTCCTGTAATCTCCATGCATTGGTTATGTTATTATATCATCCTACTTTTACTATAGCACCACCACCACAGTAATGCATAAAAAGCCATTTGGATTTTGCTGTATCGTGAATAGGTTTGCTGTGTGCATGGATGAAGTTAGGTAAAGATTTGGAGGATCTGTGTGCGTTAAGAGAGGTAGATGTGGTACGAGTTGAAAATATATGGCCAGCTCAGGAAGAAAAAGTAAGAGCACAAAGACAAGACAACATAAAGAAAAGACGAACTCAAGTGTCTTGAAAGAATCAGTAGAATCCGATGAGCATGATAAAAAAGTAAAAGAACCACTAGACCAGAAAGTGCAAGAAACTTTGAAAAATTTTAGGACTAGACACTAAATTAAGTGTTTTTTCTGCACAAACTATATCTAATCAGAGCAGTTACTCAAGTGGCAGAATACACTGTATTGTAAATATGTGGATGTATCTACATATAGCAGGATCATCCAAATACCAAGTGTTCAAAAACAGTAAAGTATCTCATCATAGGAGCCATGCTTATTGATAGCACAACTTTGCGCTGTGTTCTTCATCAAGTTGAGGTTTGCAGTCACTTTTGTTTTATGAAAACTTCAGACTAAAGAACATGCTTTTAACTACAACACCGTGTTAGCCCTACGCTTTTTTCCTTATAAATAATGCCTGCTAATGTGTGGTAAATTATTGTGAGCAGAGCTCTGTGTAATAAAATGTAATGTGCAGGTCGGTACCTAATTACTAACTATGTGATGTAATGTTGTACATAATATTATAAATACTGTATACACAGTTCACACTGCTTGCACTGTACATATCTTCTATACACATTACATAATATTATTAGAGATATCTCCACGGCTGTTCGAGATGAGACGACATTAACGCTCACTATCAGTTGGCTGGCTTTCAATATGGAAAGTAAAGAATGTTAAACTCGTGTCTTCGTTTCCGCTTTACCAGCATTTTTGTATGAAATACTGCCTAGGTGTAAAAATGTTCAGTTCGTGTACATTTTTGCTAATAAAGCCTTGTAGACACGATACTAACACGTGTACTGCATTAGTGACTAGGAGGTAACGTCAGTTAATATTACTTGCTCCGTCTCCACTTTACAAATTGTGAAATCATATTAATTTAGACATTATAATATGTAGGTGATGCAAATTTTTTGTTGGAATATTGAAAATTTAGCACTGTTTAGATTTTCAAATTATCATTCATTCTACACCACATTATTAAACAACGAATGTTGTTTGTATAAATTCATCCTGTCCGTGTGTCCGTCTGTGCGTAAGTAGGATAACTCAAGAACGATTTAAGCTAAAAACTTCAAATTTGCTACACATACTATTGAGGTCTAGTGTGAGGTTAAGTTCGAAGATGGGGTTAATCGGTCACCTCCTTCATGACCTTTGACCCAAACAATGTGTCTTGGTGTAAATACCCGGCTTGTTATTAGTATTGCTCCGATATAAAAGAGACGATATGTAATATCAATGCCTATGAGCGATTCAAATGTAAATTTTCATACGAAAGTCAAGTAAGTTTTCAAAAGCTTAAATGATTTTCTCGTACAAAGTCGTCGACTAACAGTCAGTGTATTATATCTTTACAAACTACGAAATAATTCAATAGTATCATTTTAAGTTTCAATGTTTTTAAATATTATGTAACTTCGTTGTTTCGCTACACCCCGGTGTTGACCGGTTTATTGAAAATGATAAAAAATGCAAGAAAACTTAATTTATAAAATTCTAAACTTGGATAAAAAAATTAAGCCACAAGTAGCCATTAAGTTAAAATTAAATTAGATGATAAGTATTTCAATATTCATCAGTTTTAGAAATATTACAATTTTTTCATTGCCGCATATATATTTTTGAAAATAATCGGTTAGAGTATGAATCTTGAAGTTTATTAACTTCAAGTTTGAAACTACTGAAGGGAAGCAGTAATCTTCAATAATGTTTTTAAGAACATGTAAAAATTAATCTTCCATGGAACAGGAAACTTCAATTCAAGCAGTGAAACGGCAAACGATAATGATTGTCTCGGAAATATTACAGAACCGCATCCACTCATAGCTGAAGTTGTTTGTGCAATACTTAAAAGGAAGAAAAGTTATGCGCTTTATAGTGTGGTACATGGACCGTCATAATATTTCAATTTTTGCACGGGAAATTGCGTAAAATGACATTTATTAGTTGCGACGATCATAATGTATCGTGTATTCTATTGTTAGTAAGAGTGGCAATGAAAGACATTACAATAATCCAACAACAATGTGTAGGTAAATAGTGAAAAATGCAGAATGGTACTGTGTGGAAACTAAACGGACTGTGTTTTCTTATCGTTCATAGCTTTACTTAGAGCTTGTACAGGCGAAAAGAAGAGAAGTTAGCCAAGCAAAGTGTCTGTCATCAGCACGACTTCTACATGGAACATAAAAAGGCCGTATCGAAAGACATTGGTTCCATGACATGAGACCCGAACAACATCCTCATCATGAAGATGAAACGCCCTGCAATCATGGGAAATTAAATTTTATCAGACAAGAGGATACATAAGAACTGCTTGCTACAAACCTAGTAATGTTGTTCTGTAACTTTGAGAGGAACACAGGGCATGAATAAAAAATATCATACAATCCTAATACCTCTGTATGTAGCAGAATACTCACAAACACATGTACTAAGTAATATTATGTGCAGATAAAAAGAGTGCAGAAAAAATGAGCAAAAATTTATCGCTACCTGCAAGAGTTTCTCCATTAGAATTATTCTTGCAGTGCATACATATAACATACTCGTCCATGTACTGCAGTATATCTCTATGTGCAATAATATTACTTAGGAGGTATATCCTATACATATAGATGATGTATTGTAGTGATAGTAATGGTGCTATATGAATCTCACGAGAAGGAATAAAATTTCCCGAGTTCATTCTCAAACTCTCAACCAAAGAACATAATAAAGGAATTATGACCACAAAATAAGATCCACTTGACACTACTTTTAGTTGAGGCTGAATGAAATGTACAGATAGTGTAGCAATGAATAATATGTAAAATATTTAATGGCACTACTACGATGCGTGTCTTTGTATGAGATGAATCCACGCTAGTAGTGTTCCAAGTGTTCATACGGACAAAGTGCATAATATACCTAGTCATGTTACGATTACGAATGCAATCAAATTTACAATTTATCATTTTCAATACTGACGATTGTTCCATCATCCGACCAACCAATTTTCCTCTTCTGTTATACACAATGAGCAGTTGCTCATAATAACTGTGGGCTTTGTGGAAGAACCAACCCTTCTTCGGTCGGTGGTGTTCTTGTACTCTCTTATCATGAAACTCTGAACCTCAAAATGCTCTTTCACAGAATTACTTATATAACACCAAGGGATAATATCCTTGTAACAACTTCCAATTCAATGACTGTTTCTTTTACACGGTGAAAAAGGTACATATTATATAGTAAAATGATAATTTCTTGCTGTAAAAATCGACGGGAATCGATGATGACAGAGATGAGAAAATTAGTAGCAAAGAAATTCGTAAAGTAAGTGCAGAAGTTGTTTAGGCATTACATTCACATGGTAATTTTGTCCTGAATCTTGTTCTATAAAAACCAAGTGTGAAGATTTACAGATAAATTGAGAATTTTCGGTTGACTTTCATTGACTAAAACAAAACGAGTTTGGAGCGTAATGGTGTAGCTGTCATAGAATTAAGTGAATATAATGGGAATGTATAGATGCGTTTAAATACGCTACATTTACATTTTACTAAAGTATGAGAAAGTAGGTTTCCGGTCGAATGGGTTTAACAATTGAGTGATTCATAGAGACTTTGTCTGTCTGTCTGTTTCTATAGGCGTAAGTCAGTCTGTGCAGGCTGTAGTAGAGCAAGAGATCGCATCCCGTGATTCCTGCCCTACCCACCTCCGTTTTATGCTCGACAAGAAAAGATTACGTCCACACGCACAGAAACCCATGAATCGAGTATTTCTTATATGTATAATCGTAGTCTTTTCTGCTTCGTAACTAACTCAACTTCTCACTTAGCTAACTTCTAAGGTTTCTCATGCAAATTCAAAAAGGTTCGTCATAATTAATTTGTTGGGTAATATATTAACGGAACGATGAAAAATTAGTAAAAAACCGGACGTATGCAAAAACTAGTTACATTCATTGCCAATTTATTTTTCATCAGCAACTTCGTTTTATTTACGACTCTTTAATAAGATGTACATATTTTTTATTTATAACATTTCCAAGTAGTTATTTTCAGCATTGTTCTTGCCCCCGCTTCTTTTCCAGATGTGGAGCACAATAGTACAATGTCCATTTGAGATGTATAAGATATATCTAGCTAGTATATAGCTACACGTTTTTTCACTGTATCATTAACTTGACTCCCTATGCATTTAATATACATAAGCACGTTGAATTGAATAATCAGGCATTCATTACTTAAAATGATAGCTTATAACATGGATTGCTATAATTTCGTATTGAAAGAACTAATATTGTTTTACACCCAATTTTAATAAATTTTTCAACAAATAGCAATCATAGTTGAATTACATAATAAACTAAGAAATTATTTATTATACAAAAAAGTCAAATCTCATTCATAATAATATATAGGGTCATAATTTTACAAGTTTACATATTAAGGCATTGAGCAGGTACAACGCAAAATTGCACCACTTCCGATAAGCTTTCAAGATAAGCCAAAGCTCACAGAACTCAAAAAATAATAACTCCTGTTAAATTATTATCTCATTTCTAAACGCTGCCGCAATATATTTTACTCTGGTAACAATGACAATAAGAAAACGATGGGATTTGCACTGCGTGCATGTCTGTTAGAAAATACGCATCTGATAGCAGTGCGACTAATAAAGGTAGGGAAGAACAATGCCAGACAGAGTGATAATACATTAACGACGAGCTAACAAATATTATTTCAATATAGTCAAACAATATGCGATACAATTGCAACCACACACAAGGAACGACAATACATTGAAAATCCTGTGTAAAGACAGAAGGAATGAAGTAGCAGAGAGCTGAAAGGTTGTTGAAGAAAGCAAAACAAGGAAAGAGAGGGGAGAGAAATCGTAAAGCCAAACACTGACTACTAAAATACTGCCAGTGGTGCATTGATACATTAAAGCTACACACTACCTGTACTTCATTCTATACTTGGATAAAATAATACAGAGAAGTAGAAATACTTAAAAGCAAGCAAAGCAAAAGCAACTGACAAAACTCCAAACGCCTATAGCGTTTAGTACAGAAGAGGAGCATTCAGACAAGAGAAGGATTGAAAGGCAGAAAGGATTTCTGACGGTTGCACTTCGCTCGTAGTTGGTACAGTAGTTGTAGAATATAATGGGCCAAGAAACGGAAGTGGTTGACTTCCTCAGAACCTGTCCGAGACCACTGAGCAGATATTATGGTTCGCTGCGTTAATGAGTGTGAAAAAAGCATTGGATGAGTGCTACAGCCAAATTTTTATATCACTGTGCATTGAATTGGATGGTATTTCGTGGCTTTAATGGGATTGGCATTTGGCAGTGGCACTACGACATAATATCTCATGTGATAAGATGAAATAAAATTCCCCAAGTAACGAAACTTGGGCAAAGCATTGCACAGCCAGTTGAATCACATTTACAGCAACAATACTTATTATTTTGAAGTCTTTGTGTGGTATGAAGGAGAGGTGAGGCATAAGCAACGTTGTACATCATATCTCTCTTATGAATTGTGATGTGATGATGATGATGATAGCAAGTAATGGTGCTGCAGAACCCAAGTAGCATGCACACACACATACAGAGTTATATTATGCTTTTCAAGCGTTCAGTGTTATGTAAGCAATAGAGCAGAATGAAATGGTAGCAGGCAATATACTTAACAGAGAGAGAGAGAGAATAAAATAATGCAACAGTGAAGAAGCCAAAGAAAAGAAGAAGAAGACGAAGAAGAAGAGGAAGGCAAGGGTTGAGTTGACTTTGTTGGAAAGGAAAGAGTGTTGTACCTGCAAAGCCTCAGAATTTACAGTAGTGCGTTATTATTATATAAGATTAGGTACGTGCATTAGGCAGGTGAAGCCGTGTGGAGGAAAGAGTTGTAAGTGAGAGATAGGTGCAGATACAGATATAGTGGCAATAGTGGTGGTTGTGTGTTCGTTGAAGACGAAGAACAAGACACTCGTGTCAAATGGTTTTGTTGGAGAGATGAGAGGTCGGATAAATGGAACTTCCTTTGAGCTATTACGTAGTAATTGTGCATTGTAAAGTGACTGTTGAGGCTGTTGGTCACTGCACATCAGAATCAGCCAACCTCGCCAAGATTTGCTGCGGTCGTCCAGTCCAGCAGATTTTCTTATTCAGTTTTACCCAGATGGTTCATAATTCCACTCTTGCATTCTTGACTGCCTCTGTATGACGAAAGGGCACTCACTTGGCTTCACTTATCTTTAAAATTCCCATTTCCATCCAACTTGACTCAATTCACGTAGGTGTATTTCAGGCTCTGTGTAATAAATGCTTGCTTAACATCACTTTGCAATTCTTCTCCAGTTCTTCAGACGAAACGAGACGGAGAAGGGAAATATTATTTTGTTTTTCGTATTACACACAGCAGTGCCATGTTAACATTGTGTGCAGTCAGTGTTTGTGTGTATGTGTATGGTTTAATGAAATATTATAGTTTAGATTTAGAGAAGGGAGAATTCATGCACTCCTCATGCCATGCTCTTACTACCATCGTACATGCAATGAGTGCAATCTTCTCTCAAATCTCCATCGCTCGCTCCAACTATTTTTCAGCGTCTTGTGTTTGTAGCTCCTTACTACCAGCTTTAGCAAATAACGTGGTACTTTTAGCCAACTACAGCTACCACCTTTTATTTTATAACCGTCATCATCATCATCATCCGGATAATCCACCTACTACTTAAACAACTAACTCTTCAAATGTATAATATGGCTTTTACACACTGCAAGCTCACCTCTTCTTATTCTGCCCCTCAATCCTTCCTTTCTACCAGACCAACAATAAAAATTATTTGTGTTGTTCCCTGTTTCAGCGCCTACTTCATCAGACAGCTTCGTCCGGAAGACATAATGCCCAGAGTACTTCATCCTTAATATTCGCACGTGAATTATTACACAATTCCAACTGCTATACTACTGTACTACATATACAAAACTACATAATTCAAATAAACTTTGAAGATATCTGTCAAACTGAACATTTTCCTATTTACGTGCATAAACGCATCATGGAGCTCCAAGTTAATGTAGCAAAAATTTACAAGAACTCAACTTAACCAACTCACTCAGCCGCCCACAAACGGCTTCAAAATCCCTCGTTAAAAAATGTTCAGTTAATATCCGACGAATCGAGTCCCATTTATTCCTGTCATTTGCAAATATTATGACTTTTACTACGGTATCTGACTACCGTGCTTGAGCATTCATCTGTATACACCGTGCTAATTCGCTCATTCTTTTCCTTGCACATTTGACGTATAAATAAATCATTGGGAAACTGTAATTAACCAAGAACCTAATGGCTATAGGCGATCCTTGCATGGGATGTAGAGACTATTGCCTAGTAAAGAACTAGCAACTAGTTTAATTATATTATTGCTGCTTTTATTATATTTTAATACGCCTACTAAATCATTTTATAGGAAACAATGCATTTTATGTTTCTGAATGAAAGGAAGGTGTACAGATAGAATGACGTGAATTCCATTATATAGATGCTTTGAAGGCTGAATAAATTCTACTACTACACACAAATTCACATGATAAACAAAACTTTCTAGTTCAATAATGTGTAGTATTGTGCACACACTACTAGAAAATTCCTGTTAAGTATTTCGACCTCTTTGTGATTTGAATTGCAAGCCATCCAGTAAGTAAATAGCTATCAACTATCCGATAATGACTCGTATCCGAAGTTAACGGCTGAAGTAATAGACCATTCCTGTACTCGGTGATGATGGCGAAGTAGAAAGTGTATAGGAGCTTGTAAAGTAAATCCAGGAGAAATATTACTCTATGTTATGTTACATTTGTTGTAGAGCTGTGTGTGTCTCGGCTGTACTTATTGTTATAGTAAGGAGTAGAAAGGCGAATGTTAATATGACATTTCGTGCGGAGTTGCTGGAAAGAGCCAGACAGAGTTACTGGCTAACTGGTTTTTTTAAAAGCTGTTATTTCTGACTGAATGAGATTTTTGCATGTGAAAGATTTTGTCGCTATTATTGACTATGTGTAGTCTGAGTTGTGCCAAGCGACGTCAATTCAAGTAAAAATGAACTGCACGATTTACTTTACTTTCCTCTATACTTTCTGCCGCAAGGAGGGCAAAACTGTAATAAAAGCTATTTTCTGGATTAGAGCTTCTGTTCAAGGAAACTCACTTAAGGTGCTTTTGGTGGTGTGGTGGTGGTAGACTTCCAAAACTCTCCTGCAGACCAGACAAACTCCAATCATGCCCCAGCTCCTACATTACCCGAAATCCAAACTTCCGACAAAATTTTATAACTCGTTTTTTGGTAACTTTTGTTTGATAGTCAACATTATAAGCATAGCAGTCAAAGAAAGGCAAACAACCTTTCCTTCGTTGCCATTGACTAAAATCCAACTCTTCTATTCACTTTCGATGTATGTTTTTGTGCAATGCATCAAAGAGTACGACCATGTATGTACAAATGTATGACACATTCACAACCAAGCACCGGCCAACACCCGTTTTCCATTCCCCCTTTTCTCTTTACCTGCAGTACAAAACCTGCTCCACCTTTTTATTTTCATTCCAACATACCAGAATAGCAGTAGCTCTCCCTGTACACCATAAAAACATCGGGTAACATAAATATCACATCATAATTCAAACTGCATTAAAATTTTCACGTATTTCTCGGCTTTTTTAAAATGTGCGACTAGTTAACTTCTTCAATTTCCTTAACATAATTAAGCGTGCAAATTGTAAATGGGTATAATCTACATAGAGACTAATGGCATTATACTTTATTAAGATTATCGACAGATATTTTATTGCACTGTTTTATTTACATAGGAAATTACTACATCAACAATTTTTGATCAAGTCAATACAGTTACGAATACATATGTATAATGAATGAAAATATTACAAAATATCGAATATTTAAATAGACAATATTCAAATACCATCAGTAAAACAATATTATAAAACTTTAATTAGATTGCATAAGTGTAAAAATGAGAATAGTCTTTATAAAATATAAAACGCATTAAAGCTTTCTTTCTTTCATTGTAAGGACATCTACCATTGGTATTGACAATGAAAGTGTAAGTGCACAGGGGAAAGCAATTTCGTGTGTAAGCGGAGGAAAATAGATGGTATATGAAACACAGTTTAACATTTGATGCTGCAACCTGGATTTGCTATTTGTACAACGTATACTCATAGATTTGAAGAGCAATAAAATAAGGTCGTTCTTATCGACATTGGGAATAGGTTGAGACTTGAGACAGTCAACTATCCGTAAAGTCTTTCAGTGTTTGCTAAATGACAATAGACATCCGTTTCAATTTTTCAAAACACATATGACAACGCAAACCTATACACTACTGATTTGAACTTCACAACTTACTTATTAATGAAATAAAACTTGGCAAATCTATCTGTATGAAATACAATGCCATTTTCCAATATTCATAATAATATTATACATTATAAACTTATAACACACACATAGTAACCTTTTTACAGAACTAAACCAAAGCTTGCTAAATTCTACAGCTTATTGGTATGCAAAACAAAATGTTCTGAAATGTCATTATAGTCATTATAGTAATTAAAATATTGTATTTGACAAACTGCAATTTTACCAAAATATATGAAATACTAAAAAAAAATTATCTAAGCTAGACAGAATTAGTTTTATAGGTCATTTTAACAAATCAACGCTTATTTTGACAAGCTTTCGATAACTTACTTACTGTTGATTTGTTAAAATGACCTCTAGAAGCCAAAGAATCATTAATTTTAGAATTAGTTTTTTATAGATGATTTAGGGGTTCATCACTTGCAAACTTATCATTTAATAATTATAAAATTCACAACAAAAATAAAATAAAATACATTGTATAACTATTCTAGTTGTTAAGTGATGGATAGTAAAACTGTTATTGTGTGCATAATAATTTTCACAAGGCGTTAAAAACACTGGAGTGTCAATTCAAATGCAAAGGAAAAAAATGAAAAGGGATGTTATGTTTAGCATTGAAAAGTTAATTGGTCAACTAACTGTGGATTGATTGAAAGACAATTTTCAGGGAACAGTTTCATGTTTTTGACTATAAAACTAAAATATGAAAACATTTGTGTCATTATAGTGCAAAAGCAAAAGCACTCTCAGATAGCTGCCTGTTGTAATTTTTTCTCGAATATATTAAATAGGTACATGACAGTCATAATGTCATCAAATTGAATTCAATAAGCTATAATTATCTATCCTCTTAATATTTAATTATACCATAGCCACATCAAAACTTAAATAACTATTGGGCCAAAATCAGTTTTTGCTGTCTGCAACTAATCATGAATCAATTTGTTCATTAGCGTTTTGGATAATAAATGGACACCAATACAACAACAGCATACCTAGTAGTCTACGCGCTGATGTAGGTGTATATTTATTCAATATGAACACATAATAAAATAAAATAACATAATACAATAATATTAGACATGAAATAACAATTTTAGTCTAAAAGATGTGTGTTTAGCGAAGGCATTTGTGTTAGAGAATACGATTCCACCTAGTCTTAATCTGTGTAACAACAGTTCCGTGCATTGTGAAGTTATCTGTTAACCTAACGAGGGCGCAGGTTTCCACGATATTCTCACGACTGTATTACTCATTCATTAAAAAATAGAGGACATCACTATAACCCTTTTATGTAGTAAAGTAAAGCTAAAGTAATAATGTTCGTGAATATAATACATACCTAATACATTTTCATGAGAACAAAACAAAGACAATTTTTAGCTTTAATGTCGGTTGATTTATTTGTTTTACCATATAATTATTAATCAAATATTGCGAATTAGATTTTAATGCACTTCACTGTCTATCAGTTCTAATCATTTTCAAATACCTCCTTTCTTATACCACAAAGTATTAACTAAAAAATCTCTATGTAACTAAATGTATTAAAAATTCAATTACTTAAATTGAATTAAATATATTTACATATTATGATGGAAATAATTGTAGTTTTAATTTTTTCTGGATCAAAATGCGCACATAACTTTGATGGATTTGACTGATTTTATTTGCTAAAACAATAATTTATTCAAATGAATATTTCGTGTATAAAAAACTCTACACTGGACAGCCATGGAGAGGCGATAGCTTAGTATTTCTTTTTGCTTACGCAATGGGCAGTGGTACACACAACACAAGCTCCTATCTCCATTTAGAAGAGCATGCAACAAATAAACAGAAACGGGCATTACAGAAGGAACTTGTGAACGGTCTACTACCTGCATGCTTTATTTATAGCAGTTATGTTAGTTGATAATAACTTGATGATAACTTAATAGTTTTAAATATATATTTATTTATATGTATATAAAGTTTTAAAATTGAGAGAATTGTACAACTTATGAAACTATATATATTGAAAATGATTACGCATTAATTAATAATTAATATCATTAATCGCTCTCTCTCTACAAGTATGGTAGACTTGATAAACCATTTTTCATGAAACCTACAAAATAGTTATAGCTATTTGGTCAATTAAAAAATTGGATTTAATATGTAAATTTTTGTAAAGTGTGTAAAGTGTCGTGTTTTTTCACTTCTTTTGTAACGGTCCAATAAAGTAGCGGATAAAACAGGGACATTGTGTAGTGAACTATGACACAGTGGGCATTAACTGTGTTATAATTAACTGTTGTGTTAACAATAATATGTTTTTAAACATATATTAATTATTGAATACTATTAATATAAAAATTTGCGTTTAAACTTACTCAGCAATACTAATATGGTCTACGTCTAAATATTGTTAATCTATGGCCAATAACAAATGGTTATCGCCTATAAGCCTCTGGTGAGATTCTGGCATTTCTACAATCTTGGTTTATTTTGCTTAATTACATCAGTACAGTATGGATAAAAATCAGAAACGCTTTAATTTATTAGAGGTCATTTACCATGTATCTAGTTTTACATAACTGTAGGCACTGATTTTTTGTGCTATGATTTAACTATTTGTCACGAGACGAGCGGACAATTTTCTACATACGTAATGCAATAACACTCAATACAATAAGTACATAGAGGTAGTATTATATCCACACATAATAGGTGACGTGAATTCCCATTGCCAATAGTATAGCACTAAAAATAAAGCACAGAATTTTTGTATAGTCATCTTAGGGGTTACACGAGTTTTTGTAGGGAGTATTAAGAATGCGGTATCATAAAAACAGTCATGGTTATATTATGATGGGATGAAGAAAGTATTAAAGATTAAAGATGTACCTTCGTTTCATTACATTATTCATATCTCTGTTGCGAGTGAAGCATGAGCGCATAATAATATGAAGTTTCTAATAATGCACTAGCAAGCATACATTTGTGTTTTATGCATCCGTAACGCTCTGTGTGTCGTCTTTCGAGTTCCCATCATAGTTTACGATTGTGTTTTGTATGATTTGTATGTGAGTTAGTTGGTTTGTCATTTTATAGTCGTGGACTGTAGTAGCAGCAGCTACATAGAAATCTGTCTGGGCTACTATTACAGGAATTCAACGAGTTGGCAAAGCGCATAAACCAAATAAGCTGAGATGGCACAACCAGGATGGATGAGAGATAAATTTAAACATGCAAATTGGGATTCAACACCCAATTGACGTTCGTAATGGGGAAAGGGGAGGAACAAATTAAGATGCTGTGGGACGTTTCTTTGAAGAGTCTGTTGTACATCGCAGCAGATACATAAATAGTCAAACTCGCGGGGGCTACTACCAACAAAACTCTTTCCTATAACTCAACCAAGTGCTAAATATGCATATTACTTCCACATCCATTTTCTGTGTCCTGAGCTTTGCATTGGGATTAGCACTACAGCAGTATAAGTTGTAAAAGCATTATAGTAGCAATCACCCTGATTTCATTTATGCTTTTTTGATTTGTTAGCTTTGCATTTGCAAACACTAATTCTTTGTAATGTCATAAGTCATTGTAGCAACACAATATGCAGTCAGGTACATTATAGTACCTACGCATGTAGTACCTGGCTTATTTCTTGTTTTTCACCCCTACGATTTTTACGGTAGTGTTAGAGATTGTGTACGTTGTAGTATGCACTTTTTATTAATAAGTAAATATAAAGTGAGGTAGAACAACTCTTTAAAACCATTTATTATACTTATGGACGTCGTTTTTATAACTCTTCATACCTAACCCCTATCTGTGCCATCACCAATGTAACAGCCAAAAACAGGGTCGATGGTCAAACTTATCGCTCAGAATTAAAATACTTAAGCCTGGGCACATAATAATACTTAACAACCTGATTCTTCGAATCTTGGATGCAATTTGTATTTTATAATTAATGTTATGGATATTTATCTACGATTACTATTAATTACTAAGTATCGCAATATACCTTATGCGAATAGGTTGTATGTTCATCTGTCTGCCCGTGTACACGCCCGATAACTCAAGAATGGTTTGAGATGATGGTTTCAAACTTGGTACACGAACTCTAGTGATCTATTCAAAAGCTAAGTTCGAAGATGGGTCAATTGGTTGACTCTTTTATGACCTTTGATCTTTCAGAATAACTACTGTGTCAAGACGTCCTCAACAATACTCTACATTCTAAATACTGCTATGTCAATTATATTTAGAATTTAGATGGAAAGCGACTTTTGAAATTGAAGACCGTGAATGTTTGAATATTTTAATAATAAATGACTGTAGATGTTTTAAATACATATAGTCAAAATAATTACACAGTTATACACAAACACAGTGTCATGGTTGAAGATACAGTGTCGAAGTTCTTAACAACGTGCCACTGTTCCATGCGGTACTTCTTTCTATCGTTGCAAATGGTTTATTTATTTATTATTAATTACTACTGTAATTTAGAGAAATACAAGTGTCTCAAAAATAATTACATAAACTGAAAATAAAGGTTTATTAAATTAAAATTCGTATGATTACTATTAGTGCATTTTAATATAATACATACAATGGGCTACCATTTAAATAGCTACTGGTAACAGTGTTATGGAATTAAATTTGGCACGTTGGTTTTTGTTGATACCATTACCATTGTCTACAGCGTATTACACCCATAGAGAATTAAATGGCTTAAGTAAATTAAAGTTTATTGCTTGCGCTGGTAATTTCTGAGGTTCACTAAATAGAAATATAGGATGGATTTAATGTTTACATTTCCTTTGCATGTGCATGCAATAACTAACTGCATTATTCATAAAGTGCTTTAGGTGAATAATCATGCAAAACACATTATTTATAGCAGAACAAATACAATAGTGTATATGTAACACACGTGGGAGGTGTAAGTATCTTAAAATGGATCTTAACTTCCCGAAGGTTGGTTGGTGGGTGAGCTCATAGTCAGTTAGTTGCTGGACGGAAATGCATAATAAGCAAGAAATAACAGAACAACTCTGATGATGGCTCACATGGCTTGCTCTCACACACAATCTCCTTGTTAAAACAACTGCTAGCAATGTTTTGTTATGAAGAAAATGAAGTATATTTAATACTATCAACTACGGACAAAGACATAGTTATCTATAGTTAATAGCAAGTAATGAAATCCAGTTAATTACGTAGCAGGTTAAGCATATTTATACTAGCAACTTCTTAGTCGCTTTTATACACTGTAAAAGCATGATACAGGGGAAATATCTACAGAAAGGGAATTTCTTATCAAGTGTAATTACACGTTCCAACTAACGAAACGATTCATTGTATTTAATTTAATATTAACAGGGTACCAAGTTGAAGACACTGCATAAAATAAAAAGATAGTCAAATGAATACGAGTTCAATCTTTTGCTTTATGCTGCAATTAAATTATCTACAAATTTAATCCTCACATCTATACGACGCTCTCAGGACGAGCAATTCAGAAAGGAAAATTTTACTCTTTGTTGTCGTTTCCACAACATACATGCCTAGAACGTCTACGCACAATTACAATGGGGCAAGTCGCCTCAACTGTGATAAATGCGTAGTTGCATTACATATCGTTATGTAATAATGCATGGATAACTATAAAGTCGCATCAAAAGTCTTTGTAAGAAAAATACATGCGCATTTACATTGCGTATTCCTGAAAGTCTTTTTAAAGGTATAGCAAAAATTGTTTTGTCCAATTTTATATCTTCTATCTATTTAGGTAAGAGGTCAATCGTATTGAAGTTGAATTGGTTTAAACAGTAACTATAGTTGACCAGCTTATAATTAGTTATTAAGTTCACTTATGAAAAATGTAACAAAAAATAGTTTATTTTAGCATTGTTTGTGCAAAATCAGGGAGCTTCTAGTAGTGTAATGATTCAATGTGGTCAGACAATATTCTTAAAAAACTTAATTGTGTATACAAATTAAAAACACAATGAACACCAATTATGTTAGTACTTAAGTAATTTTTTTTAATATAAAATTAGGGTGAAGTTATTTGAAAGTATTTAATAGTATTTCAGAATTGAGGTAATTTTGAAAAGAGTTAAAAACGACTAGAACTTTTAATGACATTAGTTTTAAATATATATTTGTTTAGTTTCAATTTTATTATACAGTGACTTAAAGAATATATATGTAGCTTTTAGAATTTGAGTATTTATTATTCTAAGCACTGACGCTTAATAAAATTGGCCTGACTTAAATAGTTTAACAATCTATTGTACTATTGTATAACATTGTACACCCAGTTCTGGTATTAGTGAAACGTGTGCTTATATTATTATGCAAGGCGAGCAAAATAAAAGTTGCTCATCAAAACTTCTGAAGCGGAAAAAACTACATAACAGTAGAAGCACTTTGTTATAACGGATTGATGAATCAAATTGATAAGACACATACAGGTAAATAAGGAGCAAAATTAAAATACCTAGAGTTAGATCATGTAGCTGATTTACATTCTAGACTTTCATGTACGTATATAGAGAAGCAGCAGAATCGAGGCAGGGCAACCTGAATGCTGTACATTATACATGAGGGATGACTGCAGAAAATTGGATGCTTTAATTAGAGAAAGAATTCCACTAGATTAATGAATACATAATCGAGTGTGACTTGTCAGAGATAATAAAGTAAATTAATTAGATCATTTGCAGCGATTTCAGGTCGAGAGTGTGATAATTCTTGTCATGTGGTAATAGACGTCATGTCGGAAATCGTAAATATTATAACTGAAGTAAACAAATGGTTCCACATACTAGTTTATTCTGTTTTATATACAAGCTAATATTATTATATCTAATAGCTGTATGTAATACAAATTTACTTGTTTCTACTATACATACGGCGCATTATTCTATATCTAGAAATAATCTTCAAAACTGGAATTTGCGCAGCTAAAAGCAACACAAAGCTTCCTTGCCTCTAATTAGCTAGTGTAAGTAACTATAATTATAATTATAATATGCATACCTATCTATAGTGCAGAGTTCAAAAGAACATCACTATTTCTCGCTCACTACTTTCTAAATACAAGAAATTATAAAGAATCTTATTCTGATTCGTTATCCCAATTGTATCTATGATTCACTCCGTTTAACAAACCTTATCTGTGTTTGTGTTATCTTAAGCATATTACGTGGAGTGTGTAGATATTTCCATCCTTTTGTTCCAAGCTACAACTACTTATACAACCAACAACAGAGAAATGTAATTATATATTTTATGGTACCTATATTCTTTGCATGGTGAAATTACCGGAATAAGGAGGAACTGAAACTTCAATGGCACAGAATAGCTTTTTAAGTATCGTGGATACTTTATGCTTTCCAATTTCGTGTCTTTTGGTCTGTCTGTGCTTCTGTCCGAGCGATGTATTAAACAGGTGGCCGTGGTTAAACCTAAGAAATTTAAACAACTGTTGTTTCAAGTTTGTAAATGATTTTCTTAAGGCTCCCAATGACTTTATGCACTGTCCAAAATTGCGTGGAGTCTCAAAAGAGACGAATCCTTTCTTTTTTAACTGTTACTATCATGTTAAATGTACACATTTGTGACTAATTATTGCTATCAATTTACATTTGAAATAATAGGCATCTTTAAATAAATAATAGGCACAAAAAGTCGAAATAGGCAACAGTCAGTGATTTTTTTGCAATTAATTAACAGACAGTTTTTATTAAAATTATAGGTGCTTTAAAATATTCCCATCATTTTTTAATGAAAACTATTATTATTAAAAAAAGGCTATATAAAAATGATTAATAATAATTTGAAATCAAGTTAACAAAAATACTGATACAGTAACTGTTAAAAATATTATTTTAGGTTATAGTATTGATTATTAGTCATAATTGTGCATTCGTTTCTTATTACGAATTTTAAAGTAAGTTGTAAAATTTGTACTGTTGTATTGATTCAAAATACTCAATGCGTATCTCCACAATGCGTGTCTCCACGATACTTAATTGATCCGTTTTGTAAAAAGGGGGTTATTATTAGTATTATAATGTGCACATCATGCTTTTATGTTATTAATCGAGTAACAATAATAATATCATGAAATGGACAACAAAAAGATTAGTGTAAGAAAATGTAGCATGTAAGTTGTGCAAGATGTATGTAAGTATAAGGCATAGATTGTAATTTTTTAATATATTCGTGCATGCAATAAAGACAGAGCGAAGGAACAGAATTTATTTTGTGTCCATGAATGATTACACTAAATAACTGAACTAACTATTCAAGGTGTTCCTACGTAAACGTGCACAGACAATGAGTGTGTCGGGTTGTTTGAGTCCTTAAGCAAAGAATTCTTCGACTCCCCTTCTATTTAAAGCAACAAAAACGTATTATACTCAAACGAGTAATAATTTCTCAATGCCTTTGCCTATCTACATTTGACAAGACAGGAAAACCCTATGTCTATTCACACATTTTTCATTACTGGTTATCCAAACGAGGCGAGATCGGTAGAACACGAATCGGTATTTTCTTTAAGAAAAAATGTATAACATTGTGTATTTAATTATTTACAGGCAATGCAGTACATTTTAGTTGATGTGCCAATAAATTGTTGGAAAAATCTAATTAAAGCTCGTGAAGAATACATTATGAATCCAAGTAAATTATACCTATATACATTTAAAACGAGTAATGTAAAGATTAACTGGCATTATCCCGTGACATAAGTCCGTCTTTACTCACAAACTGCTTTTATGTAGGATCTGAGAATCATATTAGGTTATCAGTTAACGCATGATTAAAATTTCATCCATATAGTAAATAATATTAATATAGTTGTGTTATTGTATAAATTCAAATCCCTTTTCTCACATTACTGTACAAATGAGTTACCAAATTCCAGCGATTATATTTATTATGGGCAGTAATAATAATAACTAAATTATACATATGTACAATAATGACAATGTCATTTTTGTCACTCTGATTTATATATTATATTTGCAAAATTGCAATTTCACGAACATCAATAAGATTGTAATCAATAGGTAATATTTTGCCTCTTGTAACATTACATAAAGCAGTTAAATATAATTTTGATTTCTTCAGTATAAAACATGACTCAGCTAAAAGTTTTCTGTCTTGGAGTATTAGGTATTGATCTTGACGGCTTTGTGAGAAATGTGATGTTAGATTCCATTGAGTAATAATAATACTAATGGTCGTCTCTCGTTTCTATGTCATTCTTGGCCATCATTCTACAAAGTTATTTTTACTTTGGTCTGCCTTTATTTATAACCCAATTGTTAACATCATATGTAGTGAGAGATGTTTATAGTGTTTTTGCACTAAGATGTTATCATTTACAAAATCCAGTACCAGTGCCTATTTTCATTGTGTTTTAGTGTTCTTCCCAGTTAGCTGTCAATAAAGGCAATCATTGTCGGTACCCAGAACAAACACGCTCATCTCCTTTTACGTTTTATTCATACAATATTTCTAAAGGAATCAAGAACTCCTACCCGGACACATCCTTCCATAATGCATTTTGCCCATATTCATTCTATTCTATCAAGCTTAATATTATGGGAACAAAGACTCTCACACTATTCGCATTCTATTTTATGCAGCATTTGTTATAAATACATTTCTATGATCATTTCTATTTCATGTATTCAATCATTAAAGTTATTTAAACTGTATAAAATATATTTGGCCTTGCAATTCATTACTAGTGTAATTCTATATTGATTATCAGAATACTTATTAACACATTTTAAAATACATATTGGGCATATACATTTTAAGACCCCGTAATTCGACAGTCTTAAATAGGAATGCGATATTTATTTTATAACTACAGGGTGTCCATTTTATGTCTACATGATTTCATTTAGTTTTTTAGGAACTTCATTATTGGTATACCACATCACTATTTACCATGTGAGATGAGTTTCAAATAATTTTTCAAAATTTACAAATAATGGCATTTTTTAATTACAAATAATAGCTCGCCAGTCCAAATAAGTTCACTGCAAGTGAAATTAAGTGAATTCCAATGAGCTAGACTTGTGAAGAGCAGAAATCTGGGATAATCATTTTTTTATTTCATGAATTGTACTGTCAACGGTACGTTGAACGATACTCGTTGTTAGCTGGTACACTGTCCAACAAATTAATGTTTGTGGTAATAGGGATTTTTGATGGGTGGCAAGTGGATGAGAAGCAGAGGGAGTCAACTCAGTCAACTTTTAATCGTAATCAGACGAAAAAAAACTTTCAGGCTTTTTGTACACCGAGTTGAAAAGTTGATGAGATTAAATGAGCAAGCACATTGAAGCATGATAGATGTGCTTATCATTGATGTATTTACTAGAGGTGGCAACGAGCCAAATTTTTCACGCTCGGCTCGAACTCGGCTCGAAAATTGCCGGCTCAAACTCGGCACGAACTCGATTCAATTCCAAAATTTATACTTCGGTCGGACTCGGCTCGAACTCGTCTCGAATTTGTTCGAACTTTTTCCGGCTCGAATCTGCTGGAAAATAATTTACTTGGGATTTTGCATATTTTTATTATAAAAATGCCTTTTACCTACTCAAATTGCATTGGAATACAATAATATTATGTGTTATACAAATTAATATTAATTAATAATTTCCATTTCGTGTAATTCATACGTAATAAGAATATGAAACAAGCCAACAAAACATTACACGATTAAATTTTAAGTCATAATTACTGAACTGTCTATTGTGTCTATTTACATGAATATAACATCCATTGTGAGATTTGTCAACCTCCCCTTTGGAGAATCCTAGATACGGCATTGGCTGTCGTTGTTTTATTTTAACAATGACAACATTTGATACATTTATTCAGCAAATTTTGTCATTTATTGGCCTCTGAGGCCCTCCCCAGACAAATCGAGTCCCCTCTCCAAACAAAAGTCTACAAACGTACTTGCATGATTCGGTTTTAATTGTACCTAACAGAATTTGGTAGGGAGTAGCAAGGAGAAGTGAGAAAAATATCATGTTCAATTTATAGGCCTAATGAGATTTTATAAGATTGCTAGTTATCAGTTGTTATTATATTTACTATTGATAATATTTTTATCAAGTAGTTAAGCTTTCTGGAAAAACATTTTAAGGCAGGAATAAAATAGGTAATCGGTATGATTTAAAAAAATTCATGTTGTCATAATTCCATAGTACATATAGGGTGGATTCACGACCGTCGTATCGTATGTTCGTAAGCCGTGCTATTTCGTAAAAGTCGTGCAATTTTGATGCAATTCTC